>PVJD01006214.1:0-102068 GCA_004026545.1 Mormoops blainvillei
TCTTTTTCTGTTCAAAACAAACTATGGGCCCTGCCCCCTGTCTGGCTCACCCATCTTCACCCACCTCCTTTTTATTCCAGCCTCTTCTTTCAGCAAAGATATTTTTATCTTTAATTATGCAAGTGATACATGAATACATTCTACGTCCAGATGTGTCAAATAAAACGAAAAAGAGTTAGTCATGGGAGACATCTCTGAGGCCCCATACTCCCTGTTTTCAGCTTGGGGTGACCCTTCTAGACTTTACTGTGGTGCAAATCCAGAACTGATTATACCTAGAACTCTTGAACTATGTCTCCATTGTATATCAGTGCCATAGGTGATTTCACACTCTGATTTTCCCCTCAGACAATGTGTCCCTCCATGTCGGTCTATGTAGGGCCATGTCACCTTTTAAACTGCTGTAATACAAAAAGCATTCTTTGGCTGAGGGATCTTTAGGTGGTTTCCAGCTTGGCTATTCCAAACAGCCATAGTGGATCGTTGCTCTCTCCTCTGTGGGTACAAGGACCAGATTACCTGCAGGGCCAGGCCTTGGGAGAAAAATGCTGGGCCCAAAGGAAGGCAGAGATTTCTGTGCCACCAACCCCATCCTCAGAAAGGGTGCTTCCCTCTCAGACCTTCTCGGAACTTCAGCTTCAGGGCCTGTGCCAGCCCTCTCTTCCACATTGTCTTGTATGGGTATGCAGCTGCTCCCTGAGAGAATCCCATTTCCCAGCTAGATGGTGAGTTCCCAAGGGGCCTCACCAGCCATGTCTCTAGAGACACCTCAGCATGTCCACAGGAGGGTGAGCGTGACAGGTTTATTGTCTGCTGAGCTGTGACCCCCTGCACCACCCTCGCAGCTCAAAGCCAACTCCTCAGCCCCTGTGAGGAATAGCAATGAGCAACAGAAAGTGAAACCTAGTTTTTCTTGGTGAGGGGGTTCTGTGTGTACTACCCACTGTCTCTGTATGAAAAGCCAGTGAGAGCCCAATCAGTGAAGCTTAGGTACCCTCTGTCCCCTGGATACCCTGAACCCCTATCTTGGCCTTCACCCCAGGCACACCATGCTCTGAAGCACCCTGTAATGGCAAACTCTCCTCATGAGGCCAACCCGTCCCACCAAGCTGCCATTCCCCCAGGGCTCTGCAAGGGGGAATGGAGCAAGGGAGCAGATGCAGTCCCTCCATGCACCCTGGAGTCAGTGGATAGTAATGGCTTATCTGTATCTGCCTTTTTAAAGAGCCCTAGTGAGACAACTCGTCTCTCAGGTAGACTGTCAGGCGCAACATCAGACTGGCTGAGGAGGTGGTTTGAAAAGGCCAGAGTGGGTTTGCCCCAGGCGGCCCCTGTGTAAGGCCGGTCTCTCCTGGCAGGAGAACAGAAGGAGGGATTCTGCCTCACTGACCTCCCCCTTCACAAGAGTGAATTTGTGTTTACACTGCACTCTGCTATTAGAGAGCTCTGCTGAGGTTTTTAATACTCATTTGCAAGTACATCTACCACATGCCACCAAGGGAAATGACTACCCATTTATAGATGAGGAAATTGGGTTCACAGAGAGGAATCAGTAAGTGGCCCCTGGCTGGTAAGGGTCCACCTGGGCACAGCTTCCTGTCTGGAACCACATGTCAGCCTGTTCAGGGGACAATCACTTCAAGGAGAGAACAGGGAAGTGACAGTAACTGCACTGGCAGGCACTGCAAGAATGGGTTGGAGGAAGCCTTGGGGACAACAGCCCTCCCAACCAGTGCCACCTATCAACTCTCACGGGCAACCTCTGTCCCCTACCACTCTGGAAGTCCGGTGTGCCTCAGTGTTCTCAGACCCATGGCCAGCTCCCAGCAGTCTCAGAGCGCCACTTCTGTGTCCTCCCCCCAGCCCCTTATTGGTCACCGCAAAGTCGCCGAGGTATTCAGGATTCACTGCTCTAGACAAATAGGTGTTGAGTTCCTGCTCCTGTTCTGGGCACTGAGAACCAAGCAGGGACAGAACCTCATCTGAGCAGGGAAAGACTGCTAACCAAGGAACAAATATACAGTAGTCATATGTCAGGGATGAGGGTGCTCAAGAGAAGAGTTGACATGACAAGGGGCCAGAGAGTGAGTGTTGGGGGCCGGTTACTATGTTAAATGAGGCAGTTGGGAGAGGTATTTCTGTGGAGGTCACATTTGAGCAGAAACCTGAGGGGATGGAAGGAGCAAGCCATGCAGATAGTGGGGTGGGGGCCATTCTGGGAAGAGGGCACTACCAGTGCAAAGGCCCTGAAACAGCGTGTGCCTGGCAGGGCTGAGAAATAGGAAGGAGGACGGGGAGTGAGCAAGGGGCACAATGAAAGGAGGTGGGGACAAGGGGATGTTACACAGGCGCTGGGGGTCCCTTAAAGATTCTGGTTCAAAATGCAGCTGTGAGCTCTCTCTCAAAAAACAAAACAAAACGAAACTGTGACAGAAATTCCTGAAAGCCGGACAAAAGCAACAGATTCTTTTTTTTTTTTTCTGGAATCCTTTTCTTGTTATCCTGGGCCATGGAAACAATGTGGTCATTCTCTCCCCACTCCTCCTCCCTCCTCCTCCCTCTCCAAACCTGCCCCTGACCTTGTCCCGAGCTGGCTTGCCTGCATGCAGCTAGACAGTGGCGGCCTCCCAGTTGCAGGCAGGCACAGGCAGAGGACAAGGCCAGCGAGGGGACAGGAGGAAAAAGGCCCCCAGAGAGGCAGGCAGCAGCACGAGGGACGACGTCACGGGGGCCTCTGACCGCTGTTCATTTCAGTCCCCCATGTGTCTCCATCAATAATCGTCTGCCATGACCAGGAGGGAGAAACATGGAGGGGGAAGGAGGAGGGGTGATGAGACGGAGTGGGAGGGAGGCTCCTTGGCACTCGCAGCTCCTCCCAGCCTAGAGCAGGAGGTGGAGGTAGGAAGGGCGGAGAGCCCACCGGGAGCTGAGAGTTCCTGTCCCCTAGCTTCCTCTCCCTGCTTCTGTCCTCTCATTTCTGTGTCCCCATCACACATATATTCCCTTCCGAATTCCTCTCTGAAGCTAGGAAGGGAAGGGAGGCAGGACTAATTTCTGTGTTGGAAGAGGAGGAAAGGGGTTTCACTGTGTGGTAGATGGGTCAGAAACTGGAGAGGACATTGGGGGTACTCTGTCTGGGGAAATAAGAGTCCAGAGCAAGCCTGATGACAAGGGCTGGTGTTGGCAGCAGACTGGCACCACCAGCCTACAGATCTCATGAAAAGAGGGTCTGGGCCACCAGGCCCAGCACAGAACATGACACACGATGGGCACTCAGGAAACAGTTGATAAATGGCCATGAGAATGACTAAATGGTCAGCTCTGGAGAGTTGAGAAAGGAGGTTGGCTTGAGATGGACTAAACCAGTCAAGGAGGGCTGCCTGGAGAAGGTGGACCTTGGTCGAATTCTTGATAAATGGTTGGGACTGGGGGTGGTGAAAATGGGGAGAGAGTATACTCCCCATTTAAGTGAGGAGACTGTGAGAACAAAGGAAAGGGGAGAGGTGGTAAACACAGGTTGTTGGTAGGTCTGATCAGATAATAAGAGAGTGAAGCACAGGAGGGAGAGAAAACAGTAAAGCGAGGGAAGCGGCCAGCCTGTAGAGTGCCTTCCCGGGGGACAGGGGTGGTATTGGAAAGTTGAGGCCACTTCCCCATAGGAGTCAAGCCTGCTATTGGCCAGAGTTGGCTTTTTCACTCTGCCTGCGGTCCCAAGCTTTGCAGGGCTCTCAAGTCACCATCAGCCATGTCTGCAGGCTGAGGAAAGTGACTGATGCTGGGCAGTGTGAAAGAACTTTCAGGAAGGCTCTCCCACCAGCAAGTATTCTCTTTGCCTTGTCACTGTGCCTGAAAAGCCAGCACTAAAAAGTCACCCCTTGAGTTAGGCACAGTGCTCTTAAAATCCAGATTTCCTGGTAAGGCACTGTCAGAATCACTCAAGGGGAAAACTAGAGTGAGACCAATGGATCAAAACTCTCAGTTCCCATATGAGGAAACTGAGGCAGGATAGAAGATGTGATTTGCAGGGGTTCCAGGCATTTAGAGGCAGAGCAAGGGTCGGTCTCAGGTCCGTCCTTGCTCACTGGTAGGCTGGATAAATTTGGGAAGCCCTCTGACTGGGATACGTGCGAAGATCTCACTGCAAAAGTGGCAATGGGCTAAGGCAGGGGTCGCATGGGCAGCCCCACTCATTTTATTAGGCCAATCTGGCCTGGGGTCCTCCTTACAGATGGAGCCTTTATTTGGAAGGCCAAGAGGGTCCCTCCATCATCCTGGATGAAGCAACCAGCAGAATTCCTAAGGGAGGCCAGAACAAAAATTCTTGGTCAAGTGTGACTAGAGGTGCTGGGGTGATGGGTGAAAGCTGCCCTTGAGAGGTACTGGGGCTAGAGCTTAAACAGAATAGCGCCTAGAGGGAGAGAGGAAGGGAGGGTGGAAGAGAAGTTGGAAGAGAAAGGGCAGAGGCACCTGAGGCACCAGGGGATGCGGACAGGAAGAGACCCTTCTGGAGAGGGGGCGTGGAGGGGGGGAGGTGCATGGTGGGGAGATTTTGCCGAAAGAGCAAAACAGAACAGCAACGCGAGGGACGAGAAGCAGACAGACAGGAAAACGCAGAGGCCGGAAGGCTGGAGTAGAGTGCACAGGAGAGAAAGAGAGGTGGGGAGAGGGACTAAGAGCAGGGAGGGGCTGGAGACTGGAGGGCCGCGGGAAGGCGCGTCGGCGGCCCGGGGGCGCCCCACTGACCCTCTCGCCGCTTGCTTCCCTCCCTAGGCTGCGCTTTCCTCACCTACTGCGAGCGTGAGTCAGCGCTGAAGGCCCAGAGCGCGCTGCACGAGCAGAAGACCCTGCCCGGGGTAAGTGGCACCCGCTGATGCGCGAGCGACGGACGCGCCGACAGGGGGCGACTTCGGGAGACCCGGCTGCGACGCGGCCCGCGGGGGGGATCGCGGGCCCGGGCGTGCCGCCTGCCTCAGCTCGGGAGCTCGCGCCTGCGTTAGCGCTCCTAGAAGCTGCGAGGCGCAGAGCGGAGGCTGGGACTCGTGGGCGCTGAGCTCAGACCTCGCCAAAGGGCCCCGCACCCCCGCCGTCCAGGCCCGGAGAGGGGCGAACTTGGTCATGGCCACAAATCTCTGGTCGGGCTCCTCCCCTGCTGATCGGGTGTCTCCTCCGCACACTGCTTGTGCGGGCAGCCAGAGGCAGGCACGCCGGGTGTCCAGGACCCCGCGAGCCCGGAGTTGCCTCCCCCCGCCCCGAAGGGCTCCTGGTGGCGGGGCCGCCTGAACACTAGCCGGTTGACGTCGGACACGGGCTGTTCCAGGGGTGGGGTCCGGGGGCAGGAGGGGGCGCCTCCCCATCCAGGCTCTGCGCCAGAGTGAGATCACCGTGTTTATTTAAGGAGCCAGCCCTCCTCTTTGATAAACTATCGCGCCTCAGTCCTGGTTTATTGCTTCTGTGCTGGGGAGAAGAGAATTATTTATGGCCCGCCTAACTGGGTGTGATATCAGCCATGGCTATTATCGAGGCTAGTTCATCACCATAAAATAAGAAGTGTTCCTCAGGTCAAGGGTCTGAGCCGCGTCTCCTGTGGGTTCAGAGAGATGGGGCGGGGGGGGGGGGGGGGGGGTGTGGAACGGGAGCCGAGATATACAGCTCACCGAATATCTGAAAGATAAATGGAAAGATGTGTGTGTTTGTGGGCATAATTTAAAGAATTTATAAATACACCGTGTTTAAGCTGTATTATACAATGGGCACTGCAGGGAAGTTCGTGTGTTCTGTATGTATGCTCACTGATGTTTACACATGCATGTTTACATTCTTACCAAGCCAATAGTATGTAAACACACGTTTCCATTTCTGCCCCCCAGCGGGAAAGGTTAACCAGGTAGAGAGAAAAGCAACCCCCGGCAGGGGCAGCCTTTTCTTTGTATCAAAGATCCTTCTTTATCCGTTTAGGGGTGGGGAGGGCCTTCCTTCCATTAAGACAGCCTTTGTATTGTATTTTGCTATTTGTGATTGCAAAGCACGGGCCTGAATCATCTTAATAACATACCCGTGCATGCAAATGTATGGAAATGGTACATCACACGGGTTTTCTTATGTAGAGCCCAGCTCTGGCACAGTGGCCATTCCCCAGTTGGTTTTTAGTGGCGCGGCTACATGCACATATATTATAGTAATTACTTTCTGGGTGCCCTCTGTAAGATGGCAGAAATATGCTCCACATCACCCCATGTTATATGTGAAGCATAAAACCATATTGTAAGATAATCAAAGCTTCTGAGAAAGGTTTGTGCTGATTAATAAACTGTTTATGGTACTTTGTTTTGGGGGAGATTGTGATAGATATTTTAGAGCCACCCGAATGGAATAGAAAATACCACATTGTTATGGGAGGCCCTTCATCAGCTTGAGAGAGATTGCTGGGGAGTTTCGTGAAGGCTAAAAGACTGGAATTAGGTGGGGAAACAGAAAGAGAAAGTGGGAGGGGGAGGCTTAGGATTTTGAAGGGGGAGAGGCCCAGGACTGGGGGAATTTCAGTAGCAAGTGTGGATTGTTCGGGATCTAACATTAACTTGTGGTTGTTTATTTTACATATAACAGAATAGCTAAATGATGGAGTGTATTAGTTCTTTAATAATTTATAGAAATACTTTGATGTTGCAGTAATTACATTAAAGGTCACATATCAAAGGTAATTTGGTTGAGCAGCTGTGATGGTTTCTCAGAAGCAATCAATACCACTGTCCGTGGTGCTGATTTCACTAAGGGGCCTGCCAGATTAAAGAAGGCTTATTACCAGGCAGAAAGGCCCAGGGGAAATCAGGAGCACATTGGAGCGACGCGCCAGCCCCCCTTCCACCAATAATTAACACTGTTCCCCATAATCTGTGCTAATCCTTCATACTGGGAGATCCAGTGGCATTTTTCTGAAATCACAAAGACGAGTTGGGCAAGTTAGGAAGAAAGAACAGAAAGAAATGCGAATGTATGTTGGGATATGGGAGGGGTACAGAGAGAGTTCAACAGTGGAGCTAAAACATAGCCCAGAGTCCCCTTGAGGTGCTTGGAATGCCATACTTTCTTCAAATGCCTCACGGGGAGACTCATGGCCTCAAAGGCCGCCTCACAATTCTCAGGGTCGGCGCAGCCCACAGTGGGAGAGACAAGGAGAAAAGACAGGACTGCAGCTCAAACTTCCCAGGGCATACCATCCCTGCACAAACTCACATGGAGACAAATTAAAAATAAGATGACAAAAAAAAATGCTTTCAGGTGGAGTCATTTGGATTGCAGAAAACAGAACTTGTGTTGTTATTGTTGGTTGGTTCTCTCCTCTGAGATCACAGAATGTGTGCCACTAGCAAATGTGAGAACAGGACCAAGCAAAATGCTCCAAACCAACAAAGTAATGGGTGTTCTTGCCAGCTGAGGCTGGGGCAGAAAGAGACCTCTTCTGGTTTGGAGTGACCATAGTAGATGCCCCAATGAGCTCACCCTATGTCTGAATAAGGAGAAAGAAATTGAAAAAAGAACTGGAAAACTGGTAACCTCAGCAATTTAGGCACTTTTCCAGAATTCAAAATCCATTAAAGTCAATCCATTAAAACCAGCTCTCCACTTTCTCACTGAGGAGAAAAGGAGGGGAGAAGACAGTGCAGGCAGCCCACTGTTTCTCTCCCAGCAAGTCACAGAGCCCAGCGTCCTGTTGGCAGCAAGGAAAACAACCCCACTGTTGTCAGGCACAGACACACGGCCACAACCAAACCAACAACAAAGAATTAGCGGCACCTCTCGCATGTGTTCTCATTTGGGGACTGAGGGGGAGCTGAAGTTTCTTTTGGGATAAGCGGAAGCTTGGAAACCAGACCACAGTGGCTGTTCTTACAATTCAGAGGTCAGTGCGCCCGGGAACCAGCCTAACCAAAGTCCCTTGGCTGGCTGATGGAGCCATCCCTGGACCAGTGTCACAAATGGATTCTTGTTTCTGAGTTCAGCGTGACTTCAGTAAAATGAGATTACTAAAACACAAAACCTCACCAGGGTCCTTGTGAACAGTGTTTTCCACCAGCCTCTAGTCAGAGGGGCCCCACATTCCTGTCCACTTTCTGTCCTTATCTCCTCCTCACACTCTCAACCTCTCTTCCTCTCCTGGTCCTGCCTTTCTCCAACCCACTCGCTTTCATTCCTGATGTTTATTCCACTATTTATAGTGTGCAGTCAACATGGGGCCATTCTCAGTATATCAGTGAGTATTTTCTCCGTGTGTGCTGAGCACGGTGCTCAGAGACCTGAGAGACACCGAAATTTTTAAAAGTACATCCTCCACCCCTCTTAATAATATTTATTAAGCACGTACTGTCTGGCAGGCATGATATGAATGTGTTACGTCCGTTGTCTCATTTTATCTTCGCAACCACCCTATGAGGGGGATATCATGATTATCCCCCATACATGAGGAGACCCAGGTTCAGAGAAATTAAACAATTTGCCTAAAGTCATGCAATTAATAACTTACCAAGCTAGGACCAACATCAGGTCTACTGTGAAAACCCAGGATGCTCATGGCTTTTTTCTAGTGCCACCAGTTGCTTTAGAAAGGACACAGATGATTGGAGGGTACAGGAGTTTCTCAAAGGTTTTTTCATGATATTGGCAAGATAGAAATAGAAAGTTGGGAGGAAGATGGGTCTATCAGATAGGAGCACTGATCTGGGAACCAGCCTAGAAACAAGCCACACTTGACAGGTCAGAAGCTGTGAGCTGGGCAGCAGATATCCATTGAGAGCTCCCTGGGGCTGGTTGGACACAGGAAGCCTCTTGGAAAAATTCTATCCCTCAAAATAGGTCCCTGCTGCTTAATCCCAGCTCTCCCTGCCTCTAGGACTTTGCGGGGAATTGTCTTCCAGGAAGAGCCCATCTCTTGCCAAAGTTAGGAAAGTAGGGTCTCATGGGCGGGACTCTGATTAGAGAAAACCAGGTGACATGGCCAGCAGTGACCAGCACTCTGTGCCCCTGGCAGCAGAAAGGGCTCCTCCCTACGGCTGCTGAGGGGGAAGGTCTGGGTCCAGCTAGCAGAAGGCCTGGAAGCAGAAGAGGGAGCTGGCAGAGGAGAGAGGAGGAGGAGGGGGTGAGGAGAGTGGGAGATATATCTGCTTGGTAAACATTAAAGTTCCAATTCACTAGTTAAAGATTGGCTTTTGTGCCCTCACTCTGGCAACCTGAGAATACAAAGCAAACCTACACACTCCTCTGGGCCATCTCCCGCCCAACCCCCTCTGTTCAGCCCAGTAGACATGCAACATCACCACCATCACACCTCCTGACTCAGGTCGCTGAAACTCAGGACGGGTCATTTCCATGGAAATTCAATGTGACCTTCTTTGAGTTTACCAGGAAAGATGTTAAAATGGAAAATTAAAAAAAACAAAAACAAACTCAATTGAGTTTCTGGCATTGCTGTCAGAGGTGTCTCTTCTATCTTTCTCCCCCTGCCTCTCACTCTCATTTTCCTGTATCCCATTTTATCTTCCTTTCTTTCTCCTTTTCTCTTTATGCTTCTTTTCTCCCCCTTCTGGTCATTTTCCTCTTCTGCTTTTTCCCTCCCACTTTCTACCCTTTCTTCTTTTATCCTTTTCACTTGCTTTTTCTGTCTCCTCTCCTCCTCCTTCCTTCCACCCTCCCTCTCTCCTTCTGCCCACGCCACCTCTAATTTGGCATCCACGGGGACTCTAGGGGACCTCCACCAGCTATCCTGGGGCTTCCCTGATGAAGCCCATCTCCTTCCTGACAGCCCTGCCATGGAAGGATCCATCTAATTTTATGTACAACTTGTAAAGATGAATGATAAGTAGAAAGGATGTAGGCAAGAACAAGATGAATAAATTATAAAGGGCAAATGATGACAAGACAGGGGTCCCCAGAGACAGTGATATGATAACAGAAACTAAAGATGAATTTATGATGGATGTAGTTAGCATGTACGGAAGCTGTTAATTCTTCCAGGTAGTTTTCCAACTTCTAGTGACTGGAGATGTGCTGTAGTTCCACTTGTCTGTCCTATAGGCACAGTGCTGCTTTTTATCTCTATATGGTGAGTCTGGGTCCCACCAGCATGAGCGTCTTGTCTCCCAGCTCCTACCACCTTCTGAATTTCTGCTTCGTGTGGTGGAGTCACACACAAACCAGATCCACCTCCTACAACCTGGTCCTGTTGTTTTTCTTCTTGCTGAGTATGTTATTTTGGGGTCTTCTGTAACCAAGTACCACAAACTGGGGACGGGAGGTGGGGATGGGCTTAAACAACAAGAATTTATTGTCTCGCAGTTCTCAGGCCAGAAGTCCAAGATCAGGGTGATGGGAAGGTTGAGTCCTTCCGAGGGCTGTGAGGGACACTGCTTCCTGCCTCCCTCTTCCTTTCCCATAGCCTCAGGCATTCCTTGGCACATAGATGGTGTTTTTATGTTATCACATCATCTTCCCTGTGAGCATGTTTTTCTCTGTGTCCAAATTTCCCCTTTTGATAAGGATAACAGTCATGTGGGATTAGGGCCCCCTCAAATGACCTCGCCTTCACTCAATCATCTGCAAAGACCTTCTGTCACAGGTTAGGACTTCAACATCTTTTGGGGAAAATGCAACTGAACCCATAACACTGAGAAACAGGCATCCGTATTGCTCTCCCATGGCAGGGAGGAAAAGTTTTCAATAGTGCTTGAGTCCCAGGGGTAGGGTGATGGGGCAAGGAAAAGGGGTCCCACCAGCCCTTTCTCCAGATCCCTCCCCTGGCCGCGTGCATCTTTTTTCCTCTCTTGGGGGAAATGACTGACCTGTCTTCCTTATTCTCCCATATTCCCTGAAGAGAAATATTCATCTGTCCTTTTAGGGCAGTGGTACTGAACAGAGAGTAATTTTGCCTCCCAGGGGACATTTGACATTGTCTGAAGACACTACTGGCATCTAGTAGGTAGAGGCCAGGATGCCACTAAACATCTTACAATGCACAGGAGAGCCCCCACATCAAAGAATTGCTGGGCCCAAAATGTCAATAGTGCCAAGGTGAAGAAATGCTGTGCTAAGGCCAAGGGTAGGTGGAAAACACACCATGAGATCCTGGGACTGAGCTTTCCTCTCTCTTATTCACTGGTTCTCATGCACTTGAGGGACAAGCCCAAGGGTCCTTAGAATGTTAGAGACGGTGGCTCATTAAGGGGCAGGTGCTCAGTTGGTGTCAGCACCGAGGGAGCAATGGGCAGCAGAAGAGGGCAGCGCTCATCTCTAGACATTAGAGATCATTTCTGTCGGCCAGTCATACACACTCATATCTGTGGGCCAGACTTGGATCCAGGGCTGCCAGTTTCAGCACAGACTTAAAGCTAACTTCTCTCATTTTACCCACGTGGGATCTGATCTTAGTGAGCTGAGCTGAGAATTCGCTTGTGACAGAGCAGGGACCGGAACCTAGGCCTCCACAGCCAGCCCACGTGGGGGATTCTTTAGTCCCTCCCTTCAGAAGGGTCCCCATCCTGACAGGAAACAGATCTGGCAGGCATGTGCTCAGCCTGGCAGTCCCTCAACGAGTGACTCAGACCATGCCATGGACAGGAGGGCTCAGGCTGAGAGTACAGGGACCCCGGCTGGGCCCATTATACAGAAGGGAACACCAAGGTTCCAAGAGGGAAGCCAGAAATGCTTTAAATCCGGAGACTGAGGGCCACCCTCAGATCTTGCCTCTCCTCCTCCTTGCCCCCGCCTACACTGGCCTGGGTGGGAAGGTGTCCTCATTTTTCAGGCAAGACCCTCAACACCCACAGGGACCACATCTTCTCTGTGGTCTCCAGGACAGAGCCCAGGCCTGGCCATGGCCTGCCCTCAGTAAGACCCACAAAATGACTTGTCTGAAAGAACCAGAGAGCCCCTGTGTCCACAGCCATCATATCTAACTTGAAGGAAATAAATAAGAGGCCATGTGAGATCATGGACAGAACTTGGCCAAGAGTCAGGGAACATGGGCTCCAGGCCCAGCCCCAGACGAGACAGGTGTCTTGGGTAAAACCCTCAGCTCGGAACCTCCCTGGGCCTTTACCTTCTAGACTGCGAGAGGAGGCGGTGGCACAGATTGCCTCTGGAGTCCCTTCTAGCTCTGACGTTCTTGATAATTCTAAGAATAATAGACTTGGCATTACTCACATTACTTGAGATGACAGAGAGACGAGGGGAAAGTGGGAGGGTGAGGAAGAGTGTCTCCTGCCCTCCACTGCCTGACTTCATCTGCAACAAGCGCAGCGGAGCCCCCGTCCGCTGCGTCTCCGTGACGCAGGCCAGCCAGACGGCTGGCCCCCGAGGACCAGCCACGGGACAGAGCTGCTGCAAAGGGCCACATCCCCCATGGTACGCCTACCCCTGTCCCTCAGCCAAGCCTTTCTCCTGCCCTCAGCTCAAGTCTCTTTCTGAGGAAGCCAGGCAGACGCTTCCCAGCCTTCTTCGGCGCTTGCCCTGGTGTGGTTTGGATCACGGTTGCCATCACCCACATCGTCAGCAACAATGTTTATGGATTACCTGCCCCCTGCAGAGTTCTTTTGTGGGAGGTGGGGTGTCTGGCATCAGATAAAAATGGATGAGACAGCCCGTTGCTAAAGGAGCTTACAGTCAGGTTTGGGAGGCGAGTGTGAAGACAGCTCATGATCCAGAAATATCTTTAGGCGCTGAAAAAGGGTAATGATGGGAGTTCCCAGGAGTTCAGATGAGACAGACCTTGTGACAAACTCGAGTGTCCTGGAGGAGCCCACACCACCATGGGGGCCTCCTGCTTCCAGATTCTCACCCTCTGATGCATTCTTCATAGGGTGCCCAAGGTTATCATAAAGACCTGACCACCCGAATACCCTGCAGGCTTCCTGTGTCCCCTGAGAATCCACTGGGTAGCGCACTCCCTCTCCTGGCACAAACCCTCCAGACCCCCACAGCTTGCACGTCACGCTCCTTCAGGCTCCTTTTTTTTTTTTTTCATGTCGTTCCCTCAGCCTAGAGAGTTTCTAGTCATCCTTGGAGGCTCAAGTCCAATATCACTCTCTCTTTAAATATTCTCTGGCCCCCTCTGAAAGTCAATTCCGATTCCCCATGGCACCTGGCGCAGCCCCTTGGTCCCACGCTGCTCCAGTTAACTCTACTCTTCACCTTTCCCTGTCCCTGACCCCAGTGCTTTCCTGTGCCTGCTCCTGTGCCTGCAGCTATTCAGAGCTCGGGAGGTGGGGGGCCGTGGCTCCTCTTTCTGCTCATCGATCTCACTGGCCTTGTCACCTCCCAGTGGCATTACAGCAGATCCATTCTCACGGCTCCTGTCCCATCCACATTACTTCCAGGCACCTTTACAAAGTTTTCAGCTTAGTACTCGCTGCAGGGTTATGTTTGGAAAGACAGGGTCTTACTTTGCGGTCATGCTTGTAGAAAGGAAATGCTGTGTGGAAGGTGCTTTGGCCTGGGCAGTCATAGCTGGCATAGGTGTGTGTCTGGGGTGGGGGAGTGGTGACAGGAGTGAGGGGAGCTTTCTTGCACATGTGCATCAGCCAGAGGGGTGTCTTAGGCTGCCAAAGTGGACATGGCTTCATGAGTCCAGGCAAGGCTTTTAAAGGGTCTGGTGACATTTTGCCAGAATGCGAGGCTGGGAAGTGGAATGTCTGTGTGAGCTCCTGCTCCCAGATGAATATGTTTTAGGTTTGGAGGCATTTCTTCTAAAGAGTGTGTGCATGGGCAAGCAGAGAGCCAGGCGTCTCTTGTGGACCTGCGTCATTCCTGGATGGTGAGCTGCCATGCCCCATCAACGACAGGCAACCCTGGGTGATGGGGCAGAAACGGGTATGGTTCTTTAGCCTTCAATTCCTTATGGAAATAGTTGTTGTAAAGAAAAGGGCTGGAGTTCGGGAGAATGAGGTCTCTTAGGACCCCAGTTTATTGTGGCCAAAGGCATTCGTTGGTGTTCTTGATGAGGCCAGCAGGGGGTGTCAGGCAGGTGGCATCATCTCCTGGTGAGCCTGGTGTGCCCAACTTTGTGCACAGGACAGAAGAGGTAAAATGATACCAGATGCTCCTTGTCCATGAAGGACACCAGCTAGTCACCTGACCTTTCAGAGCTGGTTTCTTAAGTCTAAAATGAAAACTTTGTATGTAAATCCCGTATTTGCTGTGGAGTGCTATAAATAACCCAGGTATTATTATGAATGACGAAACAATGATGGGAGTGTGGATGACCTCAGGGTCCTTTGCCACAGCAAAAGCTGCTGACTCCTAATTCATACACGAAATAATCATAGCACAATAAAAATATAAAATGATCAAACATGCAATTTGGACTGTATGTCCCATTACATTCCAGAAGAGGGAGATGGCTGTGAGCTAGGATGACCAGAAAGGGCTCCATACAGGGGAGACAGAGTCCAGAAGTGTGTAAAAGAGAGGAAATTGGCAAGGTAATAAAGAGAGAGTCAGAAAGTCTGGATTTTCCTCCCAGAATTAGGGATAAGAACAGGGAGGATGCAGTTAGGGGATGAAGCAGGCCTTTCTCACACTGCTGCCCTTTGAAACCTGCCATCCTGTGCAGCCTGCAGGCCATAATCAGCTCCAGGCAGGTGAGTCACTGACCTCCTACTCACTCTGGGTGTGGCTTCAGACCCCAGCAATCCCCAGCTTCCCTCCTCCCTGGTAAGACCCGCCTCCCCCTGCCCACCCAACACTGTCCTCCCTGAGCTTCTGGACTGAGCTCCAAGCCCACACCTTCCTCCAGGAAGCTCTCCCAAGCTGCTCTAACCCACATTCATCTCCCCCTTGTCTGAGCAAGGTCAACAACAGCACCGGAGGTCCAAACCCTGGTGAACATGTGGACCTGGCATTTCACCATTACCAGAGTGCTTACTAGAAATGCAGTTTTGGGCCCCACCTCAGATGGTCTGAGTCATGTCACTCAGACTGTACCCACGGCATGTTAATAAGATCCTTAGGAGATTCATGTGCACAGAAAAGTTTGATGGCCACTGGCCTAACTTTAGGCTTAAAAAAATATTGTTTTAGTTTGAGTGATCCCAGAAGCATTTGAGTGCAAGTGGCTCCTTTGGGCGGTGACCCAGGAAGCATGAGGAGATAGTGGGAAAGTGCGACAGAGCAGAAAGAAACCAGTAAAAGCTGTGTTATTGAGCAGACCAGCTTCCGCTGAGTGGCGCTTAATCCCACTGGTGACTCTAGAACCATGTGGGTCAGTCCCCACAGTCATCCACCCAAGGGCAAAGGAGCTGGGGTATCTTCTCACCCATTCCCACCAGTCTTCGGTTGAGGATGTGTGCAGGAATTGTTCCTTTCCCAGCTCTACTGGTTTGGGCATGATTGGCAAAATGGGCTCCGTAACCAGAGGACACCTTCAAGAAACAAGTGTAGCTGCTGGCAGTTGGAAGTCAAGCCACTGTAACTGCAGTGAGGAGAGCAGGCGGCTATGGGCAGAGCTCTAACTGCACCTGCTCCAGATCTACTCTGACTCCTGACTCTAGGTTCCCAAGCAGGCGGTCAGTTAACGGAAAGCCTGTCTCTCCAGCCACAATGACAACTACCATTCATTGAGCATCACCGTGGGCCAGACACTACACAACTATTATCTCAGTTATTTGTCAAGGCAACATTGCATATGTGCTCCCAAGGACACATTGCCAGCACTGTCCTGGGGAAGAGGACACTGAGGTGAAGGCACTTGCGCAAGGACACATGGCCGAGAGAAGTCTCCAGGGCCCGTGCTCCCTCCACTGCATCCTGTGGCACCAACTCTTGGAAAGCCTCTGCTTCATAATGGCAGGAATGGTGTCGTCTTCCTTGGTCCCTGCCACCCCAAGGCCAAGACCAGGCAACTCCCATGGGAGACTCCAGTATGATCGCCAGGGGTCCCTACAGGTGTCACCACACAGCAGACCTGCCTTGTGCTGCAGGGACAGCAGAGTCGGATTCCAGCCCCAGCTCTACGTGGAGCCTTACCACATGCCCTTGTGAAGCCACTTAACCTCTTTGAACCTGTTTCAGTAACTACCCTGTCAGTTAGAGATACTTTCAGCTGCAGTGGCTTCGACAAATAGGGCTTGGGTTTTTTGCACATCACAGAGTCTGGGGTCTGGTGTTAGTTCAACAGCATGACCGTGTCATGTCAGCATCAGAGTCTCCTCCCCATGGTTATAAAATGGCTGCCCCGGCTCCATGCATTACCTTGGCAATCAAGCAGAAAAAGTCCAGCTTCTTACTAGCAATGCAAAAAAATGTCCCCCCAGGTTCCTCCCCAAGAGACTTCTCTGTAGGTCGCATTGACCAAAACTGTGTCACATGACCACCTTAGCTGTAAAGGAGGCTGGAAAAGGGAATATGTTGTCAAAGATGAGACACATATCTGCCATGATCAAAACCGTACTTTGGTTAATGAAGGAGAGGTGGGGACAGATAATGGGTCAGAGCCAGTAGATTCTGCCCCGCCAGCCTTGTAGAAAGGATTAGGGGTCACAGAAGAGCAAGCCCGGCAAAGCGGCAGCCCCCCCCAACCACACGCACTATTTGCCTTCAGCTCAGATCATGACCCGATGCTTATAAGAGGAGGCTGAGTCAGAAAGAGTAGTTTCACAGAGATATTTCTTCAATTGCTAACTCAGCACATTCATTCAACTACTGACATGGTTGCTAACTCCATGGGATTCATAGCGGTGGGGGTGGGGGATGAATTTTATCATCTGTACCTTTCTTGAACTTCTGTCTTTCTGTGCCTCGGTATGTGGCTTAAATATTAAAGAAGCAAAGGGCATTGTGTCAACAGACAGCTGTCTCATAGTATTGGCATTCCGCAGCCATTTCCCCTCTCACTTTTTCGGGACCACCGCAGTGATGGGTGCATACCTTCTGAAAGTGGCCCAGCCCATTTTTCAGGGCGAGCAACACAGTGATAAATTTAAATTTTTTTTCAGAGACTGATGTACAACACTTCTGGCCTGGGCAAGGACATGCGAAGTGAGGTAGTGCGCTCTGTGTAAAGCCCGTCTGAGAGACGAGGACTGGCCTTCGTGATGAGCTTCAGCTTGGCTGGACTGAGAGCTGGGAAGGAGGGGGTCAGAGACGGCCCTGTGGCTGGCCTGGGCTCCTCTCTGCTCCCCAGGCCCACCAAGCCCTCCCACCCCCCACTGGTATTGGTTGTCCCAAGAAGAGGTACTGAGCCTGTGGTCACAGAAGCGTTCGAGTAGAATCGGAGTCACTTGGAGGTAGGGGTGAGGGCAGTGCAGCTAGTACCTACACTAGGCCAAGTCACTTCCAGGAGGTGAGCCAAGATCCCATGATTTCACCCACATTTTACTTGTTTCTTCAAATCAAAGGACCCACGGCACCAATCCCAATCATCAGCAACCCCACCAAACCCAGCTGCCCTGCATTCCACAGCCTTGACACAGGAGGAAATCATCATGACCACTCCAACTCTCCCCATCCTCTCCCTTCTCTGAAGACTCTCAGGACTTAGAAACCAAGCCCACGACACTACTGGGCAGGTTCGGGTCACATTTTCAGCCAGCCCAGCTCCACCACTCTGAACTGCTTGACCTTAGGAAAATCCTTCCGCCTCTCTGTGCCTCAGTTTCCTCCTCTTGACCCTGGGATACCAATAGGGCCTTTAGCCAGGGCTGTTTACACACAGCATGAGGTAATGCCTGCACAGTGCTGAGCACCCCGTGTTCTCGTCAGAAATGGGTGATGGTCTCTCCACTCCTGCGGCTATAGCTTCAGCCATTCTTTCTCTCCCTAGAGGAGCAAGTCTTCCTGCCCAGCCCCTTCTGATCCAACCCCAGGCCTGTCTGCCCAGGCCTGGAGGAAAACTGACCTAGGGAACATGACAGCAAGCACCCCCACCCCCAGCTTCATGGCCAAGCCCAGGGCTGGCCACATGGGGGGATGGATAAACTCTGCTGAACAGAAGCCAACTGTGGGCTTGGCAGGAACATCCCTAGAGGCCTCTGGTCCTCTCCCTGCCAAAGTCTGGCTGTGCTTAATGGGGTGGTTTCAGATCACCACTTCATACCCCCACGAGGGGTGTTAGCTAAGTTTGTCCTAATGGTTTGCACAGTCCCCGCATGAGATTTTCATACCTCGCTCTCCAGTTCACGTTCACTGACCCCCACTGATGGAAGCTGGGTGATGGGAGCCCAGAAGATTTAAAACCCTAACCAGTAAGAGCAGAAGCCAAGTCACACCCTAGCACCCATGCAGTTTAAGACGGTCCAGGAGGCCCTTCAAGGCAGGGTGCCCCAGGGATCTGAAGTGAATATGCGTTCGGCCTCTCTCAGCAGCCCTGACAGCTGGCAACCAACAGCTGGGACCGCTCAGAGCCTGAGAGAAGGTTTTTAATTCAATTCGTAAGTGTTTCCTGAGCCCCCACCAGGAGCACGACCCTGTGCTAGGTGCTAGCTGACAGGTGGGAGCCAGGAGAGGCCAAGGACCCTGCCGTCCTTGGGGCTTTCCCTCCTGCAGAAGAGAAAAGACATACATGCCAAGCATGGAGGAAAATGGGTTGGGATTCTGGACTGAAATTGAGAAGTCTGAGTAGGCTGGGAGCAGCAAAGCAGCAAGCATTCGCTGAGTGCCTTCCATGAGCCCATCACGTTGGACACTGGGGCCACCGCTGTCCTTGGAAGGATGGGCAGGATTTGGGTGGGTGGGGGAAGGATGTGCTAGCCATCAGGAATGGGAGCTGCAGAGACTGGAGAGCCTCCTGAAACTTCCCTTCACTGAGCAGCCTCAGTGGACTGAGCTGGCACACCTGGGGCACGGGCTGGCAGAGGCTGCTCACTCTTGGGAAGGCTGCTGGAGGAGAGTTCTGGGGGAAATTGGCTCCCGCTGGGACCCTGCAGCTGGTGAGAGGAACTTAGCGTCCCCCTCCCCCAACTACTAGGAGAACTATTCCCATCTGGAGGAGGATGCTGGAGAGGCTCCTAAACCACCTGACTGCACATCAGAGACTCTCTAAGGCAGTGGCCCCCAACCTTTTTGGCACTAGGGACCAGTTTCATGGAAGAAAATTTTTCCCCAGACTGGGGAGGTGGGGGATGGTTTCCAAATGATTTAAGTGCATTGCCTTTCTCTCAAAGAGGCTCCTTAACTGAGGAACCTAGTTCAGAAGAGCTGGGGAGAATACTCATTTCCATGAGCACCCGTATTATGGGACATACTCAGTGCAGTTTTATTATTTTTGAGTAGACCGTTCAACAGTGCGTCCAAGTTAACGTCCTGCCAAGCTGCTTTAATGAGCGGATAGAAAGCACGTGTAACCAGCACAGTGGTGATGTGACAGAAGTAGTGAACCACTTGCAAATGCTGTCTCCTCTTAGGTAGGTAACATATTCCTACCTAAGAGGAGAAGGAAATCCTTCCATCTGAAGCTAGTTGAATGGCTAGTGACATCCAGCCAGAAATGGGACAGCCTTGACAGATGTGACGTATGGCCTGACTGAGGTGGCAGGAGAAACTTGGGAGGCAGGTAGAGGGGACACAAGGAGTGCCCTCCCCCCATAGACAGTAATGTTGTCTACACTGCTTATTTGCTGATCAAAATTTTTTGTGCCATAGATTTTGCCAAGTCTGACTTCCCCGTAAGTCCAAATTACCTTCTCTTCTCACTTGCTGGGTTCGAAATTTACAGGCTTCAACCAAGTCCTTACGTGGCGAGCATCTCGCAGGTGGAAGAAACTTCACAGTGGGTCACAGCCTCTCCACAAAGCCTCCCTTGTTGGAGTGAACCCCATTCTCTAACACACCCACAGGGTGTCACTGGGGATTGTCCCATATTATGAGGTGGCAGAGTAGGCTGGATCCCACTCACCCCGCACTCCTCGCAGACCCCATGCAGCTTTGCACTGCTCTGTGTGCTTCAGCCCGCACCCTGCCTGGGGCTCCTCAAACACTTCCAACCCCTGTTAGATCACCGGGCAAGAACCCGATCAGTCCACGGAAGCAACGCCCCCACCTGGCCACTGCTTGAGCCCTCCATGCTCCTGCCCTTAGGTTCTGGGAAGACAGTGTGTGCCGTCTTCCTCTAGTCTTATTAAACGATTTACCTGGGGGAACCTAATATTTTCTTTTAGGATAAACTGAGCTAATACGATGTGCTTGTTTTAATTTGTGAGGTTAACTTATCTAATTATCTGTGGCGTTCGGTTAAATCCTTGTGCCTGGGCCGGCTGCAGGTGTGGGCTTTGAATCCTGCCAACAGGAAATCTCTTAAAACGGGCTGATCTAGCACAGCGGGTCTGCTGGTATGAGGGATTTTCTAATAATGCACGAATTTATTAACAGCCAAAGATAAATAGAGGATGTATTAATATTTACATTAAACACATTCACAAGGAACAACAGTCTGCAGCTTCCCCACCTCCCCCAACTCATGTCACAGTCTGCGCCAGCCAGGTTGAGTCCAGGGGCAACCCTGAGGGGCCCCGGAGACTCTAAGTAGATCCCCTGCAGTATGACACTAGGAGGAGCTGGTCTGGCAGGGGTTAAAGACCTGCAGCTAGCGATGTCGCCCAGGTCCCTAAAGCCGGCACAGTCTTCAGAGTAGAACAGGTTCTTCCCCTAAGGAAGGCAAGTTATGGGCCCAGTGTCTCTAAGGTGGAAATATTGTCCCAGAAATCTGTGTTTGGGCTGAGAGCTACAACTCCCTGGGGGAACATGTCCAGCGAGGATGACAAGGGAAGGAGAAGGAAATCCTTCCATCTGAAGCTAGTTGAATGGCCAGTGACATCCAGCCAGAAGCAGGACAGCCTTGACAGATGTGATGTGTGGCCTGATTGGTGTGGCAGGAGAACCTTGCGAGGCAGGTAGGGGGACATGGGGAGTGTCCTCCCCCCACACAGGATGTGTCACAAGAGGCTCCTGGTTTCCCAATCCCACCCTCTGCCCTGATCCACCAGGAGCTGCCCCACCCCACACTGGGTGCTCCAGAAACCTCTCGGAGTCTGGGCCCAGGATACCAGCACTGTCCGAGGAGTGTGGAAATCTAACTCCAGAAATTCCACATTGTTCGAAAATCCTGAAAATCCTGCTAGCCTGCATTGTTTTGGAAACACGGTTTTGGCACCAAGCCAGGCAGCCGCCCCGCATTTGAAATGCATTTCCCATTACCTGAGGCCCAGACGTCCTGACAGCCTGAGTCACTCAGCACTGACCTGTTTTCAACCAGCGTCAAGCTCTCTCTCTTCCACATGAATGATCCTGAATGAAGTAGCACTTATAAAGGCACGTGTAAAATAAGCACACACGTGCAAACTGTACATGTGCACACACAGATGCAGCTGTGTGCACACACTTAACATTCAAATTCACACACATGCACATCAGGGTTCCATGGCATATGTGTGTGCATATGCACCGATATGCACACATAGGAAGAGATGTGCACACACGGGCATGCAGGACACACCCACACAGGAGTGCACACACATGCACACACATTCTTCCTCAGGCTTCTCTGAAATTGAAAGAGAATGTAGCTCTACAGGGACAGCTGAAGATAAACTCTTGATTTCTGATTTCCAGAGCAGTTCGGACAAGGTCCTCTGAAATGCATTAAAATGCTAATCACAGCATCTGTCTGAACCCTGGCAGCTGTGTGACTTGGGGGGAAATCGAAACAGAATGTATTCAGAAGCCTGGAACTCTTTGACTCTCCTTGCCTGGCTCTCTCCTTTGTCTCCCCGCTCCCTTTCCTAACCTGCCCCCCACAGCCTCCACAAACATGATCCTCTCTGCACTCTCATCTGCAGCCTGGGCCACAGTGGCTTCCACTCTGCCAGACTGATCCTCCCAGAGCACTGTGGCTCCTCGGTGCTGACAAACAAAGCCACCGCCCTTCTGTCTCTATCCTCAGTTCCCTCCAGTGGAGCCACCCCAATGTATCAGAAGAACAGCCTCCCACCAGCTGGCCCCACTGCTCCCCGGCACCCCACAAGGCCTACTGGCTCCAGACCTCTCCTCCCTGGGGAGAGCAGAGAAAGTGCCCGCATGATCAGAGATGAACGCCGAAAGCATGCTCTATTTAACCCAAAGAACCAGTTGGAATTTCAGACACCGTAGCAGTCAAGTCAGGTAGACACTTTCTGACACCCCGATGATACCGTCTATGGACAAAGGAATGGGCTCAGGGGAGATTCATGCACCCACCCTCCTGGTGAACACCCCACACTGATTCTCCACACCCCCAGGTGACATCCGAGTATACCCTCACCCATCCCTGACTGTTAGCCCAGGTTTTCTCCACCACTCTCACCTGACACCGGGATCCGGGAACACCCCAGCGTGCCTGGCTTCCCCTTCTGTGCAGCCCCACACCCCCTGCTTTGCTTCGTTGCCCCCCTTGCCTGGCATTCTCCTACGTCCCAAGCTCATTGCCAGTCCAGTCCCTGGTCAGCACTCCAAACTCAGCCTAGACACCACCTATTCCAGGAAGCCTTCCTCAATCTGACATCCGGATAAGATGCCCCTCCTGTGTTCCAGTGCCTACCTCAGCTGCCAGAGTTGAATGTGACCTCTCAGTCAGTCACTCCCCCTGACTGTGCACTCTTGGAGGGCACATCCTGTGGACCCAGCAATGGTACAAGGAGAGGCTGCTAAATGTGTGTGGGTGTGCACCTCCTTGGGCCCAGAGCCACTTTGTGGGGCTCCTCAGTGGACGTTCTGGAGGTATTTTGCCCTCTCTGCTGGGACTTATAATGGACTCTGGTCAGGCCTGTGTGAGTACGGGACTCACACCAAGCTCCATGTGCCCACACCCCTCACCCCTACCCGCATGCAGCTCGAAGCTTCCAGCATACCACAGTTCCATTTTTCTCTTAAGCATCAAACTGTCATTTCACTAAACACCATCTGGAGACTCCTGGCTTCAGCCCCTCACTTCTCCCAAACTCTTATTAATGTGACGGGTGTTTATTCCTTCTTCCTCCTCTTCCACTTCCTCTAGAAC
Organism: Mormoops blainvillei; assembly: GCA_004026545.1. Taxonomy (NCBI): domain Eukaryota; kingdom Metazoa; phylum Chordata; class Mammalia; order Chiroptera; family Mormoopidae; genus Mormoops; species Mormoops blainvillei. The sequence goes on from PVJD01006214.1 coordinate 23,009, forward strand.
ATCTCAGCTCTGTGGCCTGCAGACATTCATCTTATCTTCAGGGAGCTCAGCTCTGCTGGGGAGGCAGCCATCTCATGCTTGGCTTTAAGCAGCTGACAGTGATAAAGAGCAGACAGAGCAAGAACGCAGTGTGTTGGGACCCCTGAAGCCCAGTGCCCATCAGACTGGGAAACGGGATGGCTGAGGAGAGTTGGGGAAGGAATCTCATTAAACGAGGTCTGCAGTGGCCTTCGCCTCTGTTACATGGACCTTCCTGGAGCCTCATGACCTCCGTGACTCCCCGGTACTACCAAACAAAGCCCAGATACCAACTCAGGTCCTTGATGATCAGTGTCCCGCTGCCTGTCCCAGCCTCGGCATCTACCCTCGCGCCTGGGTACCCATCTCTGCTACCACCACACTGTCTCATCTTTCCCCCCACTGCTGTGCCCATGTTGTGCCTCTCATCTGAATGAACCATCTCCCCGTGTCTTGCTTGTCCTCGAAAAAGGGAGCTCACACCTTTCTCCTCCAAGAAGCCTAGAGCGACGTGAATCCACAGCAGTGACCCACTGATATGAGCCCCACCATTCGAAGGTGCCTGTTGGCATCTGGGAGCTGGCAGGGGGAGCCCTCCCATTCCGGGCCCCCGCCATGGCCCAGGCTGGCACTCAAAGGCCAGCTCGCTTCCCCTGGTAGAGCATTAAGCTAATGCGTGTTGTGTCTCATTAGCAGCGTTCTGTTTGTGCCAGGGCCAGGCAATTTGATGGGTAGTTGATTGGATATTCTGTTTATTTATGGCAGGAAAAGCATTCTTTATTGAGGACCGGGCAGCACATTTCTGTCCCTATGGTACTAAGATCCTCTGGCAATCATGCAATTATAAATTCAGACTAAATAAATAATATATAATAAGCAATAATGACCACACGCCTCCACGTAAAGAGCTGCCCCCAAGCAGACCACAGCATTTCCTTGCTGCTGGGCCTAGAGAACCAGCAGATCCCCAACCTGGGACACACTGGCCATCCCAAGTCTCGGCCGGGCTCACCACATTAGCTCCTTTCTGCTTCAGTCGTAATACCAATGCGTGTCAGCACCTACATCGACAGAAAACCTTTAAGTTTCTGCTGCCATTGATCCTCACAAAACCTTAAAGAAGCAAGAGGCAGGTATTATCACCTCTAGCTGAAAGGTGAAGAAACAAGGCAAGGCCCATAGAGGTTGAGAGACCTTCCTGGGACCACAGGGAGAGGTATCTGTGACTAGAACCCCATTGTCCCACCCTTCACGTCTTAACCTTTCATAGGCCGGTCAAGGGCATGAGGTCGGTGTTACCATCCTTCCAAGGGTAAGCTCAGATTCAACTCTCATGTGAGAGAGAAAAGTAAACACCCACAGAGCTGCCCCTCCTCACTTATCATTATGCCGGAACCCCACCAAGCCATTCTTCCATCTCAGGGATAAAATTGAGTCCGTGAGAGGTTGCTGCCCTTGTTGGGGCTGGGGAGGCTGTGGGGGATGGGGGTGGGCAGAGGGAGAAGGTGGAGACTTGGGTCTGGGCATGGAGCTATGGCTGAGGACAGGCCGTGGTTATGAATCCACCAAGGCAAATGCAGGCCCTCTGCGGTATGGGGTCAGAGAGAGTATGGTTGAGTGGCTGGAGAGGTCCTAGGCGATAGAGTCTGCATGTGTCTGGAAGCACCTGGGAGGTGCACGTGGCTACCTTAGAGAATATTAGGCCAGGATCCTCCTCTGGGCAGGTCGCCGGTGTGGAGAGAGCTGAGTGAGCTGAGTGAGCTGAGTGTGGAAGTCTGAGATCCCACTATAAGCTCTGGCTCCGTGTTAACCAGCCAGGGCAAGCTGCAGACTGGGCCTTCGACGCTCCCCATCTGTTAGACACCTCCCCTTATGGGGCTGCTGAGATCAAGGAGTGCCAGGAGCTCTGAAATTCACAAGGGGCGGTGATTCTCAGCCAGCCCATCTGCAAAACGCACCTCCACACCCAGAGCACGCCAGGCAGAGTCCTGATTTGTGAGGCAGACATGGGCAAAGCTCAGACATCTCCCCCAAGGGCCCAGTGCAGTCAGTGACTCTTCGTGTAGCATCCCCAGCCAGGGCCCTGGAAAGGTCCTCCTGAGTGTCTGGGGTGGGCATGGGGAGAGTGGGGCTGGGCATCGGTGGGGCGGCAGTTCTGTTAGAGCCTGGAGCCGGAGGACTGGAGGCACCGGCAAGGCCCTGCACTTAGGCAGTGTGTGTGGAGTTGGGCTGTACAAACGCAATCTGTATTTCACTCAACCCACGCCCCTCTCCCCCCACCCCCGATTTCCCCCACTCCTTCCCTGCTCTTCCTTTTCATCCTCGAAAACTAATTGTCTCTCTCACCAGCCTGCGCCTGCCCGGTGCTTTCGAGAGGTTTATGCATGAAACTAATTATGCACCGCTAATTTGGAAGCTAGCAGCTTTCCTGTTAACGTTCATTTGATTTGGGTTGTTCTGCTGAGTGGCATTTCTGTAAATATGCCACGGGGCTAGGGGCCTACCGGGGAGGGTAACCCAGGGGTCAGGAGGAGGGTCCTGGGGTCTTGGGGTGGCCGGTGTGGGGGATGGGAGAGAAGGCTCCATTAACATCAACCAGGGGAGACCTCATTATGGGCCCTGGATGGCCTGGCAAGGAGGGAGATAGGAATCTGACTGTAAAATGTCACAGTCAGTTGGCGTGGGGGCAGAGTGGAAAATGACCCACAAAGGTAAAGAAATTCTAGGTTGGCAGGAATGCTCAGTGAGCATGGGCGCTGTGCAGAGCAGGAGCTGGGACCCACCCTGATCTCCAGGTGAGTGCTGGACAAGGCTGGTCGGGAGAGGGGTGTGGGAAATGCAGAGATCATTGCCCTGAGCAGCTCTCACTGAGGAAAGATCCAGGCCCCAGTGGGTGATCCCACTGTAGTCCTGGAGGACTGTTGTCTGAGGGCCAGGAGGGAACAGGGCGGACAGGGCTTAGAAGCTGATCTGCTGTAGCCAGGCTGGATTCATGGGCTTGTGCAGCTCAGTCACACAAGGTCCTGTGCTCAGAAGACCCAGCACTTGGTGTCATTCTATGCTGTCACCATCTTGAAATTCTTAATTTTTGAACAGGGGGCTCTGCTTTTTCACTTTGTACCCACTGGTTATGTGACCTGTCCTGTGGGAACCACTGAGTCTCACATGGACCCTGTATTCATTGAGGATGCCCTCTAGGGTTTTCTGGGCATTCATGGTGACTCCTGGAAAGGGAGCTCCCTAAGGACAAGGGTTGGGTCTTCTGGATTTGTCCCCAGAGTGCAGGCTGGGCTCTGTGAAGTGCTCCAGCATTTTACTTGGTTTTTATACAACGTACACCCCACACTGTCCAAGACCAGTCACATTGGGCCATCTATTTGTGCACACTGCCTTTTTTCCTTCCCATTCAGGGGCCTGGCATCTCCCAGCCATCCACTCCCCTTTCTGAGCCAACCTGGGATCCCCAGCTCCCACCTCAACCAAGAAGAGTGGATGTCAGCGCCTGCCACAGCGTTGGCTCCTGGACACTGACAGCCTCGCTGTCGACTCCAATCTCTGGTGGCCAGGAGCCCGCCAGGCTGGCAGCTCAGAGATCTCAGCACGTCCACAGGGGAAGGATTAGCAGAGAAGGCAGATGATGCCTGCAGGGCCTGAGGATGGCCAGCCAGACAGGAAGGCCTCCAGGGGAGCTCAGAGAGGGGTGGGAGAGGAGGAGTGGCACCAGGGCCAGCAGTGGGAACCCCGGGTTTCTGCCAGAAGGGAAGCAGGACACCCCCAAGAGATCAGCGACCCTCGTTTCTTCTTTTACCTGCCTCAAACCTCTAGGCAATACCAGAGAAGACTTTCTGGGACAGGGGTGGCCAAAGAAACACAAAGGTAACACCCAGATCAGCTGCCACCTCCGCTAGGCTGGGAGCTGGGGTGAGGGGGAGTTTCAGGGAATCAAGTGTCCATGGTAAGGCCACAGCCCATCACCTGTCCTGCTCTGTTGTCCACTCTCCATAGACCAAACATTGTATCACTTACTATTCCGTGGCCACATTTCCTTCCCTGGTGGGATGAATTTTGTCCTCCCAGGAGCACTTTCATTAGTAACACTGTCACTGCCCCTTCTCAGTTACCCCCAGTTCTACCTTATCCTGAGTGTCCTCACCCAGGCCATACCTGGGTTCTAATTCCAGCCCAACCAGACCAACTGTATGGCCTTGGAGCCAATCTCCTAACAGCTCTGGGCTTCTGTCTCCTTTCCTGCAAAATGCACACAATGAAGCCTTCCTTGGAAAGGCTATGAAGAGGAGGTGGTGAGGGCAGCCCTTCTCAAGTAGAAGCTACTACTGTGATATAGTGACCACTCTGATGTCCAATAATGTGGCTTGACGGAGTGGTTTCGGCTGCCAGATATACTGCTCTTCTCACCTACACTAAAACCCACCCATCCCTGAGAACAAGCCTCAACCCCTGACTCATCTAGGGGGCCCGGTAAACCCCTACAGGACTCAACCAGTAAGTCAGCCTCCATGCCTGTGGGTTAACTTGCCGCTTCTGTGGGGTGGCTCTTGTCTTGCAAGCCACTTATGAGCCTACATCTCCACACTTGAGTCCCACGCTCCCAGGCACATGGGAGAGAGCCACGGAGGGGACGCCGAATGGAATGCTCATACCTTGGGCGCTACACCCTTGGTCTTCCATATGTGGAATGTGTTGTATGGCGTTTGTTGCTGGCTTTTTCTTCCCCCGATAGGATCTCAGTGTCATTTTCCATAAGGCCTATTCCATTCCCACAGCCAACCTTGGGATACCCACCTCCCACGCTGAAGAAACACATGGCTGCTACTTGATGTTGACTTAAGGTTCCGTTAGTTTCCAAGACTGCCTGAGAGGCAGGCCTCATGCTGAGCCATATTGACCAGCCGGCTGTGGTAACCAATGCTGAATAATGGTTCAAATGGTAACCAGCATTAGCAAATAGTTCCTGTGATAATTGCAGCCTAATTTGTGTGTGTGCACATGAATTAGCATGCATCTGTATGCCATTAGCTCTCTGAATTATCTCTTGAGCAGCAGCGCTTGCCTCAGGCCCTGTGGACAAAGCCAACAGTGAAAGGCATCTAGAGCTCAATTTCTTTTAAGAACAAAGAACAGAAAATGGTTTTAAGGAAGGGAAGATTGTACCTCAAGCCTACTCCCTATGCTCACTCCCACATGCTGAACCCCAAGCCATCCCAAGGCATGGAGCCAGAAAAAGTTAGGAAGGTCCCGACCCCATCATTGTTTGACATTGGTCCAGACCAGGTCCTCAGCTGGGACCTCCCTGGGCTTCCTGGGGAAGAAATGAGGACAGTGTAGGAGCCCTTAGCCCAGTGGAAATTGAATGCCTAATTGGGCTATGGAGAGGAGCGCGCTCCATTTTAAATGTGTCGGAGTTATTTGAAGTTCAGTGATCACCTCCTCCCTTGAGTTCTCATAACACAGACTTCAGAGAGCAGAACCTTTCAGGTTAAGATCTCTATGTGGACCCGCTAGTGTATAAGACATGGCAAGCCCTGGGTGGTACTGACACCTGAGAAAATCCCCAAAGAAGCACCGGTGAAACCGGGGGTGATTCCTTCTTCTCTATCCCTCTTGGCCAATACTGCTTGTCCATTTAGAATTGGACTGCTAGGATTTTGTAAGAAGTACCTGGAATCATGCCATTCAAACCCTGTCTTTAAGGTCATGTGTATTTAGAAGACTGGACACACACACGCAGAGCCCAACACAGGGTTCCTAAACTGGTGTGGTGTTAAAAACCAAATGTGTCCAAAGGTGACCTGGATTAATCAGGGTGTGCCAGGTGTGGCCAAGGACAGCTTTGCACAACAAATGCCAAGAAGCACACCAGTCCTCATGGGGCACAAAGGCCCACAATGCAGAGCTGATGAAGACAGTAATGAGTCTTTTCAGGCTCTGAGGCCAAGGTTCTGTGGCTCCCCAGGGCAGAGATTAGCGCTCACCTGTGACACAAATACCCCACTCCTGTCTAGTCCTCACTCCTCCCCTGCCAGGATCTCACGTCCACATATTCTCTAAGTATCTGTGAATACGGAAACCTCAGGAAAACAAGTTGACCAAAGGACATGAGATCATACTGAGCCAAAGGGGAAGAGAACCCAGATTCCTGACTGGAAGCTCAGGAGCACTAAGCAAAGACAGTGGGAAGGTTGGCTACGTGGGCCATTGGTGCTGAGAAGGCAAGAACTTAGAGCATCTTGGCTTTAGAAAGGAAACTGACTCTAAGCATTGAGCCAGCATCATGGGGACACACAGGCACCAGAGGGAATGATGTGGAGACTGTACTTGGCATCCATCTTGGAGAGAATCCCAAACCCATACATGCAAGAAAATACTTCAAAACCCAACGGTAGGGACACACATCTTAAAAACTCACCACAAGGAAGATAATCCAGTAGAATCAGAAAGTGTCCAAGGATTCTCTCATCAGCGATGAACCCTGCAAGCACTGAAGGTTCAACAAGCAGAGCCAAGTTCTGCAGACAGCAATAAGCTTTGTGGGTACTGATGAGCTCAACCTACAAAGCCAGCATCTGCTGAAGACAATAGAGTCAACAGTACCTGGTTGTAAAGCTAGTGAAAAAACTCTGCTAATGAAGACTGACCCTGCAAATGATAGCCTCCACACACTGTTGTGGGTTCTGCAAACTTTAATGAGATTTGCAAGCAATACCAGGATCTGCAAACCCCAAGAAACTTTACAGGTGGAAGCAAGCTTTGTGGCTAGTGATGAGTTCTGCGTGCAGTGCCAGGTTCTGCTAACAACAGACTCTACAAACAGCAACAGGCTTAAAGCCAGTGATGAAAACTTCCGGGAACAGCTGACCCTGTAAGCAGCATTAGGCTCTGAAAATGTCAATTGGCAGAATGAGCTGGGCAAGTAATACCAGAGGTGCTGCAAACTGCATCAGGGTCTTCCATGTCTTAGTCTCCAGAAATGGCAGGCTCAAGGAAGTCCTATCCATGCCAAGAAAGCTCTATCCGTTCCTAGTCACGCAGTGCTCTTTTCATGTAGGCCCACGAATGATGACAGGCTCTCTCTTCAGCAACACTTAGATGGGATGACCAGTCTCCTCTATGAAGAATTCTCTTCTAGTAGTGCATCCTAAGGCAGAGAACATCCCCAGAGGTGGGAGTTCTGGCATGTACTTTAAAAACTCAGAGATGGTGCCAGGGATGGCTATGGAGGTAGCAAAAGCAGATGTTTAGACATTCATTCTTGGGAAAGAAGCTGGACATTAATGGGGGGAAAGCTGCTTAGGACAGAGCAGCCCCAGCCATGGCACCGAAGGTGGCCACCCCCGCTCCGTGACCTTAATGGTCACTGCGAAGGACTCTTGACCAAAATAATCCTGCTGCCTAGCCTCTCTCTGATGCCTAAAATCCCACCATTAGAGCTTACACTGCTCAAGTCAAAGCATGACCCTTGTTAAAATGATATCTCCACCCACCCACCCACTCTCCTAACACCCTCATCCTGCCACCTCAGTGTGAATCAGCTTGTCATGTCCTCTCCCTGGTGACAGACACCCAAGAGCAGCATCGGAAGGTGTGTGGGAGCCAGCACATGCCTGGATCCTTAGAACATCAGATGTTTTGCCAGAGAGGGAGGGGCAGTGGCGGAGCAAGAAGACAACGGGTAGGTCAAACTTGAAAGCAGAAGGTCAAGGTTACACAATCCTTCCGGGCCAGGTCCTCCTGAGAAAGCCGGGTTGAGGTGGTCTGAGACACCTGGCATCTCCCAGGTCAGTGCGTGCCTCGTAGGAGAAAAGAAGGGGAGGGGGGAGCGGGCACGGTCTTCTGGCTGCAGGATACGAGGTCTGCTCCCAGGCCGAGCTCCCGGACCTTGTCAATAGCAGGAAGCCTTGCTCGGTTAATTAATGAGTTATTCAGGCTGACCCTTGATCTCTGGAGCAAATCAAGGGCTTTGTGTGGCTCCTATTAACTCCCTGGATTTGTTCAGTGACTGCCTGGGAGGTGTGTTGGGGAAACCTTCTCCCCCACCCTTCTCCAAGTTTTCTGCACACTGCCAGAGGCCTAGCAGGACTCAACCCCGGGATCTCAGGGTGTTAGGGTCCCAGAAAGAGCTGGCAGAATGTCCTGGAGGGGGTTTTCAGGAGAGGAGGCCCCTCAGAGGAGGAAGGTACATTCGGCAGTAGCTCACGCTGCAGCTAGGGTCCACTACTGGCCGCCTGCTGGAGGCAGGCTATGGAGGTGACCAAGGTTACGTGGCGCCAGCTCCTCACCCCACAATGAAAACTCAGAGTTCCTCCCATTCCCCAGGAGACAGCCTGCCTCCTGCAAGCACCCAGCAATGGATCCAGACTCTGCCCAATCACACTGCACCTTCAGGTTGGCGTCAGGCGGCAGCAGTTCCCTCAGGAGAGATGGCACCACCCAGGGAGGGATGCTTCTAGGAAGCGCCAATGGCAGAGCCCTGGGCTGGTGGAAGCACACTCCTCCTTCCCACAAACGTGCACTACAGGGCCCGCCCCCACCAAGGCCCCTTCTTGAGTCCTTACCACGCACGTGATGGAGGGTGGGTTTCGGGATATAGAGATGGAGATGAGGCCTCAGAAGCAGAGGGAAAGGCCAGGGTATGTGCCCTGGGGAAGGAGGAAAATGCCCAGGGACACCCGTATGCGAAAAGCCTGGGGGCAGCTGGGAGCTGGATGGTGCTGGCACAGAGGCAGGACCAAGGCTCTGGGGTGCCCCGTGCCACAGGTCCCCATGGGAGGTTATAGACACTCCAGAGGCCTTCAGGATGAGAGCAAGAGCCACGGGACCCAGAAGCAGCCACAAGCACTCACTCATTATGATTCGCGGCCCTGGAGATACAAGGGTGAAGAAGACACCTGCAGCAGTCAGGGAGGTCCCCCCAGCCAGAGCCCTGGGCAGTGAGGCAGCCCTCCTGAGCTCTGAGCTCATGATCAGCCCTTCTCTGGGGAAGACCCCCTGCGATGACCCTATCTATGACCTGAGATCCTGTGTCCCTCAGGTCTGAGTCTGCACAAGGACCCACAGTCCATCCACATTGCCATCACCTAGTTACACATTCTGGGACTCCGTGCACAGCCTTGATGCCGTGGGATGCGGACAGAGCTCTCTGGGCTCAGACCTGCCAGCTCTGGTTACAGGTCTTGAAAGGCAAGCGCTCTCAGCCTTTGGGTATCCTCAGGCCCCTTCCGTCCCCCCAGGACAGTGGCAGTGAGGATGCCGGGTCCTGGCTGTGCTTCCCCAGGATGAGATGAGGAGACATGGGAGTGAAGGGCAAGTGCTAGAACTGAGGAGGAGGGGAGGGAGAAGAAGAGGCAGAGAAATTTTAACAAAGGGGAGTCGCATTGACGAGCAGCCTCAGAATGAGTTAAATCCTAAACCTTAAGACAGAGGCCGGGAGGATTTTTTTTCCCCAGGTGCGGGATGCTCCACACCAGGTACCTTCGCCCTTTGGAGGGCGTGAGCAGGTAGGCCTGAGAAATCCGCTGCTTTCCACCTGCTCCTCCCGCCTCTAAATGCATTAAATCCATCAAACTAAATGAAAGCAGCTGCTGTTTTAAGGAAATAAAAGGCTCTCATATGAAAAAGCCCAGAGATTTTGAGTGGAGACAGAGAGAGAAAAATATATATGAATGTAGTTTTTTTCCTCCCAAAGTACCACTTAGCAATGCAAACCCTGGGCAACACTGGAGAATGTTCTCCCCAGTAGGTGTGAGATGAGGCTGACTGGAGGGATGGGTGCCTGTGTCCTCCCAGTGTGGCCACAATGAGGAAGGGCCAATGGCTATTAGTTAACTGATGGCTGCTCTCCTCATTAAGGGCCTTAGCACATCTAGAGCCTATTTCCTGAGCCTGATAAAGTGGAAACAATGTGTTTAGTTGACTCTTTCATTCCCAAGGTTAATAATGTGATTTTTAAAAAATATCTTTTAGTGTGTTGACAGCCCCAATGGAGACAGTTAATTAAAGCATGATGTTAAGAGCAAAGTCCCCTTTGCAGGCTGATTCTGTTTCTTTTTTTCTTATTCCTGACAGTCATTTCCACATTGACAGGTGTCCATAATATAGCCCTGACTCATATCAATGCAGTTCTACCGAATGCCTGGCATGTTGCTGGGGTATGAGCAAGGATGTGGCCAAAAGCAGGGAAGGTTAAGCCACCATCCTGCCTTCAAGGAGTGTAAGGGCAGAATATGCACAAATGAGAACCAGGGAGAGCATGTGAAGAGCTAACTGTTCTTATGCAGGTGCTAAGGGTGCAGGAATGAGGCCAGCTGCGGGCTGCTGCTCCCCACCCAACCAAGAATGGGCCACCAAGGGTGTCAGGTGGTCTCACTGGGAGCATTTGAATGGGATGCATCTGAAATTGCAGGGCTCCTCGGTAGAGCAGAGGCCTCCTGCCCTCGGGCACCTGCCAGCACCTTAGGTGGCAGCACCTTTCAGGAAAGTAAGAAGCTCCTTCCCTCGAGATGGAATGTGCCGGGGTGGGGCTTGCTTTTCTGCTTTCCAATGAATAAATCTTCACAAAGTTGTTTCCAGTCGTGTGCTTTGGGGTTGTTTGTTTTGTTTGTGTGTGTGCTTGTTTGTTGTTAGTTGTTTTATCTGAATGATAACTTTTCCTTTCCTAATGTGAGAGGTTTGTCTGGTGGCAAGGAAATAGATTTTGGGCTAGAAAGACAGAAGAGTAGCGAGGTAAGAAAGGGGTATGAGGTGGGGGGATGCTGCCTTTCAAGTCTCCCTAGTCCAATTCCAGGCAAGACCCAAAGTCAGCCTGCATGGCAGGACGTGGGTTAGACCAGACACGGGGTGGAAGGAGGACAGGATGGGGGAGAAAATCAGCCCTTGCCTTTGGAGACTTCATAACTCCTTCTACATAAATAAGCATCTCTATTTTACCTTTTTTTGTCATTAGGAGAGAAGGAAGTACAGAAGCTACTCAGGGCATTTAATTTGAATAAAATGTTCCCAGGCTGCCTTGCAGCTTTCTTTGGTCTGTCTGCATCCTACCTTCAGCCTGTTCCCTGGGCCAGCGGCCTCCTCTCTAGTGATCCCTGAAACATGGTTCCGCCGTCACACTGTCGCAGCTGAGGTCCCTCCACTTGAAATGACCTCTCTCCAATCCAAATCTTTCCTAGTGCCAGTGTCAGCCCCTTCATTAACACCTCGTCTGAAATCCCGCATCCCTGAAAGTCTGGACAGCACCCTCCAGCCCAAGTGAAGGTTCTGGCAAGGACCAGTTCCCCCCTGGGGACCGGTACCCAGCAGGCTCCCCTGCTCGCGGGCCGCCTGGGGGCTGGTTAGAGTATTAATGTTGAGCGAAGGGCTCCGGGGGGCCCCAGAATTGCAGCCTGTTTCCTCTGACCTGCCCCTTGCTGTTCGTCTGTTCATTCGGCAAATAGCAATAGCTCGCAGCATCATGTGGTTGCCTGAGTAAAATGAGTGCAGTAGGACGTAGTAACGAACACGTCAGACCAAAAGGAGGAAGATTATTTCTGTAGGCAGAGAAAAGGAGGAAGGGCAGTCCAGGTAGAGGAAGCCTCCAGGTCGAGGGCCAGGTGCAGGAAGTGTGTTTAGGAAACTGGAGGAGATGCCAGAGAGGAGGCTAGGGGCCAGGCCTCCTCTGCAGGCCTGGAGTGGCCTAGAAGGAGACATGACTGCGTGGGCCAGAGGAGACTTGCACAGACAGGTGGCGTCCTAGCCCTGTTTCAGAGGCCGTCGGGCTGTGGAAACAGAGAAGGGGCCCAATGCAGCAGGGACCCGGCTAGGGACAATGTTGGGGTCTCAGCTGTGCAGAAGGGTGGGAGATGGGACTCTTTAGCATTTGGGGGCTGAAAAAAGGGAGAAGTCAGGGGAGGCCACAGGTCAAGATAAAAAGTGTTGTTCTTTCACCTCTTTACTTATTTAGCAAATATTTATGGAAAACCCACTAATGGGGGGTCTGGGAGAGAGTGAGGCTGATTCCCTGAGCAGTGTCCAGTAGACTCAGGGTAAATGGTAAGGTGGGTGCATTAATGGCAGGGGAACCGTCGACACAGACTCTTATGCAGAACACCTTCCCCAGAAGCAGCTGCTCTGCTTCCAACACGATGCAGATGGTGACATTTTAGCCCCTGGGACTTGTGGCCTTACTACTGCAGGAGGCGCTGGGGCCTGAGAGCCCAGAAGCCCGCCAGCAAACTGCTCACCAGGACCTCTGGGTCCACCTCAGACTCCCATGAGCATGGCCACCAAGAGTAGAGCGGCCTTGGTTGGTCAGGTGACACCCGTTTGCATCCGTGCAAAGTTCACAGTGCTGACCTCAAGCGTTGAGAAGGAACGACACCATGGTATGTGCAGGGTTCTAGCCATGGCACCTGGAGCGTACCAGCCCCCTAATAAGCAGTAGCTGTTACTACTCCACTGCCATTATTACTATTATATTACCAGCCCAGAGAAGGGCCAGCAGAGGCCGAGTCCTGGACTCAGGCACAGGCTAGAGGGCAGAGCCTTGCCCCCCTGCCTCCCTGGCTCCCTGGCAAGAGGAGGGCTCAGATGCTGAGCAAGGAGGTGGACAGAAAGTGCTGGAACACCGCCCTCACCTCCAGGTTCTCTTGGAGAGGGAGGGCCCAGGGAAGGCCATCAGAGCCAGGATATAAAAAGCCCCCTCCATCGCAGGCCCCGCTGGATGCAGGAGTGGGGGACAGCAAGGGAGCAGAGCGAGCGGCGGGCCTTCTCGGGGAGCCGGAGCCGGCCCGCGTCTTGCCTGATGGCTCCTCAGGGTGTGCTGACTGGGGCGCTAAGCACGCTGCCCTCCCTGAGACCCCTGTCAGGACCCACTCAGCTGTGAACACACACTCTAATGTGGCCCAGCTCGGAGTCAGGGGAGGGGTTCCATGGAGAGGGGTGTGAAGCAGGGATGTGGGACAGACCACACACACACACACACACACACGTGTGCATGCACACACACTGTCTGTATGAGCTCATGTCCCTGGACCAGAGTGGACCCTGCCTGGGCCCTCCAGGGAGCAGGAAGCAGGTCCCCGCTGGGGTCTCCACCCTCCTTCCCTGCCCTCCTGCTACCTTACAGTGGAGCTAGAGGCAGACTAATTTGTATTGGCCCCACTGCTGTACCGTGGCACCCTGGAGGGGGTATCGCAGCCCCTCCCTCTACAGTGCCCAACTCCTCCCTGTACCCAGGGCTTGTTCAAATAGAAACTGCCACAAATGGGCTGCTTTGCATTGAAAAGCCTCCCACATCCATGGTGGCTGTGGCTGTGGCGGCAGGTCCACAGGTGAGGGGATGGGGCCCAAAGCCCAGAGCTCTGACCTGGATCCCCTCCTTCCCACTCCTAAAACGTGGGCCTAGGCTGGTGGCAGAGGAATGCTTTGTCCGTGCTTAGGAGCTTGTGCATTATTGCAGTAGACCCAGGAATGTCCCAAGGAGTGGGAGAGACGGGTGGGGGAGGGGAAAGGCACTGGGGGACTGTGAGGTGTGGCGAGGTAGTGCGTGCCCCGCTGCCCTGCCAGGGTGCTGTGTGAGGTCAGCTCCAGGGCCAGCAAGGCTGTGCAGCCCAAGGCCCCAGCAGGGAGTTCGGAGGGCATCATTCCAGCCACGGAGATCATCAGGGATCGCCATGGCAACGGGGGTGCAATTAAGGCCCGTTTCAGCTGGGAGCAGCTGTGCGCACTTTATCTGCCTTGAATAAGGAGTGAGAGAAAAAAACCTGGGGAGGGAAAGGGTGGGGAGGGAGGCAAATCGCAGTCCTTTGCAGGCCTCTTCCTGTTGTGAGCGAAGAGAGGGGGCAGGGAGGAGGGAGACCAGAAGAGGCATAGCCCAACGGAGATGGGGGGAGGAGAGAGAGAGAGAGAGAGAGAGAAGGGGTAGCTGAGAGTAAGACAAAGAGAGACAGAGACTCAGAGAGACCAACAGTAAGAGACAGAAACAGAAAGAGATATTCCTACAGACACACAGACTGTCAGAGACTCGGGCAGAAACACAAATACAAACACCGAGAGGGAAAACAAGAGACAATAAACTCAAGTCCTAACTTGGAAGCAGGCACTTGGCCAGAAACTCACCACCCCTCTCCTCCTTTCCCATACTCAAAATTTTCCCCAGCCGTAGTGGGGCCTCTCAGCTTCCCTTTTCCTACACACACACACACACACACACACACACACACACACAGAGCCGCCAAGCCTTTGCTTCTCTCTTGCCTTGCCCCAGTCACTCCAAAGGCCCACACTCCTTGGATTCCTCCTCCAGGAAGCCTTCATGCCTTTCCCAGCACTTCCCCTACCTTAGGCAGGGACTTCACCACCACCCCACTCCAGTTCTCACTGCTGGGGGCAGGCATAGAGTCCCTGCTCAGGACCTGTGTGTGGATGAATGAACCTCAGAGAAAAGAACCTCACCCTAGTTTAGGGACACACGCCTTGAGGTTAAGAAATCAGGACCTTTTCTCTTCCATTCCTGCCTGGGTCACAAATTCCAAATTCATCTTCGTATCGCTTTTTAGCAAAGGTGACTCAGCTCTCCTCTTGGCTGAGAGAAGAACCCTACTCCCTGGGCACCAGGCACAGGAAGAGACCATGCATGCTTGAGCAGGTTCCGTCTTAGGAAGTGAATTGAGAAACTCCTATGGTCTACTCCTCACATAGGTTGTAAATGGCTCTTCCTCCAGCTGGCCCAGCACACACCTGCCTCAGGATGTTTGCACATGCTATCCCCTCTGTCTGGAACACGCTTCTTCCACCTGTTCATTTGGTTCATTTCCTCATTGGTTTCAGGTTTTTTCTTGAATGTCGCCTTATTCAGAGAAGTCATTCTAAATAAAGTAATTACCCCATGGCACCAGAACCGGCACCTTCTCTCCCTCACACTTCACTGTGTCCATCACCGCCCAGCCCATTGTACCCTGACTTACATGTTTATCGCTGCCCTTTTCCACTAGACTGTGTGCTTCATGAGGGCAAGACCCTTATTCACGGCCCTACCCCAGACCCTGGGAAGGGCCTGTCACACAGTGCCAAGGGCCCACTCAGTGAAACCCTGCAAGACTGAATCAGTAGGTGACAAATTATCCAGCCGGCCTGAAGTCACACAGTCAACCTCAGAGCACAGTTGAGATTGAGTGCCCAGTGTCTCAATGTCCCTTTTCCAGGGTTCTGTATAGTCACAGACTGCCGTCTGTCTTTCCCTGTCCCCCATGAGCCCACTGTCCAGGTCACACTGATCTATTCACTGTCACTGAAAAGTAACCCATTCTTCTCTGTGTCTTGGGATGACAGCCTTCCTCTTCTCTTAGGATCTGAATGCCACCTGTCCAGTAGGGTTCGGGTGCCTCCTTCTATCTGAAACTTTCTCTCCTCTACCCCTGGAGCTGTCTTTTCTTATGGACAGCTAGGCTAGTGGCCGGAGCGCCAAGGTGCAGGTTGGTGGCCTGGTTTTGCTGCTAGCAAACTGTGCTCTGGGCAAGTCACCTCATCACCTTGGCAGTTTCTTGGCTACAAAGCAAAGGATACAACTCTGTCTCTAAGGGCTCCTGTTTAGACAGATCCTTTGGTGGGGGATGGGGGCTTGTTAGGCCTGTGTTGTGCTGTTATTGAGCAGTCCGTTGTCTCTGCAACCGGTTGACTGACCAGTGGCCGAAGCTTGTCGGCCAAGGGGTGGGCACGGCGTCTGCTGGACTGTGTTGTGGGAAGGTGGCTGGACACGTTCTAAAGAGCCATGACCAGGGGCCAAACTGAGCTTTCGCTGCTAAGGCACCAGCAACCTTCGGGGCTGAGCACTCCTTGTGACGTGCACAGAGAGTCTGGAGAAAGGGCATGCTGGGGCTGCCAGACCCACACAGGCGGCGGGGTGGCCGCATCTATTCCTGGCAGTGCCCTTGAAGGCGGTCAGAGCGGCTGGTGGCAGTTCCCGCCAGCCTCCCAGATGCTGGAGCACTGTTGGGGGCCAGCGCCTGCTCCCACAGTCAGAGCAAGAGAGAAAGGGCATGGGGGTAGTGGCCATTCCCATCCCGGCCACTCAACAAATGCCTCTTCACTGGACATCCCCCTGCGTGGGCACTGAGGATGGAGTCAGGGAAATAAGAGACCCACTTGGCTCTGAGAGGACCACATGTGCCATGCTGTGGGAGGCAGGGTCAGCCATGGCTGGGGCTGTGGTGGTCAGGGAGACTTCCCGGGGGAAGTGGGCTGGAGCATGGCCCCATCCCCCTGAGAAGGACCTGTGACCTCCCAGGGGAAAAAGAAAGGCTCCTCGAGACCGGCCCTGGCCTTGGGCTCCAAGGACCACTATGGGTCCCAAGGCCTCTGGTGATGAGAAACTCACTCTCTCTGGGTTCAGGGCTGGAAGTAGCTGTGCGGTTTAGATGCCATTTAGATTCCGAAGTTATCCGTACTGACCCAGCCATATTCTGCACAATTGGCCTTTTGACCACCTCATGGTTCCGGCTAATTTTAATGCGGGAAGCACTGAATTCCACTGTGTGCTAACACTTGGCCTTCACCAGGGAGGGGACATGCTCCTGTCCACAGATAGAAGGCTGGGGGGCTCTGGGGGAAGGGGAGGTGCCTTTGTGCAGAGGCGAGGGGGACAAGCACCCATGGTGCTGGCATCAGGTACTCAGTCAGTTCGTGGTTATCCAGCAGTGGGACATGCGGCTGAATAAATGAATGAGTGTGCCCCCAAAAGACAACCAGTCAAGAAGAAGTCAGGAGCATTGGCCCAAACCTGAAACTGGGGTGGATGTAAAGCCCAGAGGAGTGGAAGTTGCTGATACCACCCCCCTACCCCAAGGCCTACTTGACAGGCCCCAGGGACATGCTGGGTGGGCCAGGGCTGCTCAGAGCTCCTGGGGCTGAGGGATGAACCTGCACCTTGAGAAAAACAGAAGCAACCTCCTCAATCCAGCAGCTAGAGAGGAAGGCCAGGGTGGGCACAATGGACCCTAAAGGGAACCCTTAGGTGCGAAGCTGGGGTCCTGGTCCCAGCTGTGACAGTCAGCGTGAGGGAGAATGCAGGAAGTCACTTGTTTCCCTGTGCCACGTCTGTAGTGACATCGGCGGGACTCAGCCCCAACCTGGCTCCTCCCAGGGCTGTGGAGAGTACACAGAGAGAAGACACACCCAGGTCCTTCATAAGCTGCAACCAGGAGGGTACAGGTTATAATCAGGGCGAAACCCTGCCATGACCCCCTCAGGGCTGTGGAAACTCAGACTCAGTTTGTCTGGTGACTGGCTCCTGGGCTCCGGAGCCCCTGGCCAGCTGGCTGCACAGGCAGCCCCCATGTCATGTCATCAGCCTCACAGTAATAGGACTTTGCTTCTATTTAAACCCTACCTTTAGTACCATGGCAGGATTTTGCGGTATTTCCTCACTTCTGCCACTGATCCCACACTGCTGGGTAGCCGGTGAAGGAACTGTTAATGGTGAGTGAGTGAGAGAATGAGGTCACTTGTGTACTTGACGTGCTTCTCCTGTGTGGCAGAAGCTCCTTGAAGGGAAAAGAAAGGCTGATGTGTCTTGTGCTGATCACAGGGTTGTGCAATGAGAAAATGCCCAGGAGTGGTGATCTGCGCTCCAGCAACCCTGTGGCCATCCCATAGTGGCTCCCAGCCTAGCAGAGACGTGACACCTAGGAGACCCTCTAAAAACAGGCTTAATGGTTTGGGGAGAGGGGATGGGCCTAAGGAGCAGGGGAGGGATAGAGAGAGAGGAAGGGGAAGCAGCTAAAGGAGAATAAATAATTATGTTACTGATTAAAGAATTGTCAGTGATTATTTACCAAGTACTTGTTCTGTGCCAGGAGTGATGCTGGGTACTTTACATAGATTCTCCTTTGTTTGCATGCCCTGGAGGCCAGAACTATTTTACAGGTGGTGAAGCTGTCACAAAGGGGGGGTGAGGGGGACCTTATCCAAGAGCACATAGCCCCTTCAAGGTGAGTTGGGACGCAGACCTGGGCCTGTGGTGTTAGCAGCACGTCTCCCTGCTCTTCGTCATGCAGGGAGCCTGGCGGTGGGTACCTACAGCCTGCATTTGGGAGCAACAAGACATCTTCTGTTCCCAGTTCCACCTGCATTCTTGACCTTGTCTTCCCAGGGGAGCATCTCCAGGAGAGAACCCTGGAAAGCTGGCATTAGTCACCCAGACCTGGCCTAGCCCTTCCAGGCTGGGGTTGTACAAGGGAGGAGCAGGCAGGAGCTGCCTAACTGGCCCAGCCTCTCACTCTACTGGGGAGACCCTGGCGTACAGTACAAGGTCCTCCCTGTCCATAGTGAGGGTTCAAAGTGACAGATGGCTGTAGTATCTGTAGAGTCCCCAGCCCCCTCCTCATCACACACACATATACACACACACACACACCAGTCCCAGCCCATCTGGACAGAGCCTCACAACCCAGAGTAGTCTCTTCCTGCTGAAGCAAACCTTCCAGGTTTGGAAGCTTCCTTGAATCAGGAGCAGCAGCAACTGTGGCGGGAAGATGGTTCTAAGAAGTCATTGGTCAGAATGCTAGTTTCGTCCATTCTGTGCCTCCCTTTCCCTTTCTGTATTTCCCATGAATACCTGCCTTGGAGGGCTGTTATGAGGATGAAAGCTGATGTGCATGTGTTGCCTGGCATGGCGTAGACACTCACAGGGCAGATAATGATGAGGAGGAGAACGGTGGTGGTGGCGACAGAGGACAGAGGGGGACCTGGAGGCAAGCAGGCCATTGAAGCTCCCAGCCACTGCCCCACTGTGCACCTGCGGGCTTTGCCTGTCTCTTCTCTTTCAGCTCCTCAGGAGATTCAAAATGAATCAGACTCATTCCTCCCTTTTCTCCTGAATCCCCTTCTTTCTAACTTCTTGTCCTTGTGTCTGTCTCCCTTCCCTGTCTCTCTGTCCCTCTGCCCCTCTCTCTGTTCTGTCTGCCTGTGTCTGCCACCCCGTCGGCAGGGCTATGTGTGTTTCTTGCTCCCCGCTGCACCCCCACTCTCTCCTTTGCTTAATCATCTTAATCATTGTGTCCTTGTAACTCAGCCCTGGATGTCTGGCGGTAGCAACACCCCACGAGGTGACAACCCTGAGTCACACACACCTTTGGATGCCAGCATGGTAACTGCCAGACCGTGGACCCCTTCTCAGCAGGCCCCAAACTCCCCTCTGGGACTCAGCCTTCTGAAATGCTGGTAGACCCTTCCCGGCTCTATTTCTGTTCCAGGAGGGGGCGGCGGGGGGTAGACGGAAAAGCAGCCGCGGGTATGCTCACTGGGGCAAGGCAGCCTAGTTGCTAGGGTCAGACCAGACCCTGGGGCCTCAGGCTCAGTGGGGGGAATGAGAGGAGACTACGTCATACTACCGTCACACCCAACCATTTTCAGCCTGTCATCAGCCACTGCCTAAATCAGCCAGCATTGAGAGGTGCTGGTTGGAAGGCAAGTTCCAGGTTCCCAGGGTCCCACCCTGAGGCATGCTGCATTGTAACCAGGGCGCTAAAGTTAGAATTGCATTGCCCCTCCCTCTTCCCGATGTGACAGACCCCAGCCCAGGCCTCTGCACCTGGAGCTGGCAGGCTGAGTGCCCGCTGCAGTCCGCACACTCAGGAGCCCTTGTCCCATTCACAGGATGTTCCAACAGCACCCTCTCCTGGAAGCTCTGTTTTTGGAGAGTCAAATTCCCGTCGCTTTTGTTGACTACCTAGTGTCTCTGAGAGCTAGGCAAGGGAGAGAAGGGAGGGGAGGAAGAAGAGGCGGGGTCTGCGAGGGGCCATGAGCTGAGCTGGGCACAGGCAGTGCAGAGAAGCACCCCATGCCCAGGAATCCAGAACATGCAAACCGCTCCTGTGAGCCCACCCCTGCACTTCCTCCTTCCTCTGCTACTGCGTGTGTGCGTGCGTGCACCTTTCTCCTCGAGAAGGGCAGCTTTGTTTATTATGACTGTAACCTTGACTTTTGGGTAGAGCAGGGCAGTAGGACTCTTTGGAGCCTCGAGCAAAGAATTTAATATTCATAAGTGACCTCGTCGTAAATGGACTCCAGCACCCCTGGAAGACTCACCAATGATGCCGTCTGCCTCCTCTCACAGTTGCCTCTCCTGGGGAAGTACATCAAAGCCTCAAGCAGTAGCTCCTGACTGACTGCCCAACAGTGTCCCCGAACCTGCCCTGGGCTCTGGTCTCCTCTATGCCTAAAGGTGCTCGCTCCTGCCCACACAGGGGGCCTGTGTGCGGTGAGGGCACCAGATGCAGGGTAAGCAGGATGGGGTTAAGGGAGTGTTAAGGGGTTGTTTGCTCAGCATCTCACCTGAGCTCCACACATAGGAGGAACTCAGGAAATAACAGTGCAGTAGATTCCAAGCTAAGTCCTTATATAAGTTAATTCATTTAATCATCACAATGACCCGTTTTATAGGTGAGAACATTGAGGCAGGGAGAAGTTAACGCTCCCAGTTCAAACCGCCAGCACGTGGCAGTGTTAAGATTTCAGGTCAGGCTTTACAGACCATGAAGGGAGTCTCACAGACACACGTGAGATATATCATTGGGCCTGTATTCAATTACATAAACCTCTAAATTTTAGCATCTGTTTTATAGCTCCTTGCTCAGAATAGGCACACTGAATGAATTCAGACATCCCGGACTTACAACGGTTCAACAAAGGTGCGAAAGTGATACACATAATAGATTATGTGATCAACACTTTATTATAAAATAGGCTTTGTGTTAGATGATTTTGTCCAACTGTTGGCCGATTTAAGTGTTCCGAGCACGTTTAAGGCAGGCTAGACTAAGCTGTGGTGTTAGGTAGGTTAGGTGTATTAGATGCATTTTTGACTTATGATGGGTTTATCAGCACGTCACCCCATCCTAAGGTCAGGATCATCTGTATTTGTTGAATTGATGTGTTGCTGGGCATTTTGTGGTGGGCAGGAAATACCTGGTAGATGAAGGCTAGATGGATTGGACCCAAAAGAGACTGCGCTTGTGAGTTCAACAAGAGACTCAGACTCCATGTTGGTGACCCCCATGGCAAGGGAGAGGGAGCCAAGGACTCAGGGTTCTGTTCCTACTCCCCCACACGCATGACTACAGGGGCAGGGAGCCTGGCCTTCTTCCTGAGAGACAGAGCTTGGCAGCCTCTCCTCAACACCCAGTGATGGCACCGTGTGCTGGGATCCGGATGGGGTGGAGTGGGGTGGGGTGGGGCAGTGGGGCAGTCGGGAGACACTCCCTCATCTCTTTTGCTGACCCAGAGCCTGCCTGCCTCATGCATATACTTTTAAACCAGCAGAATGATGATGCCTGTCATTTCTTCCTTCACTTTTCTAAGGAAACGAAGGAGAGGAAAGAAATCCCTAGAGGCCTCGAGGCTGCGACAAGCAGGGGCTTCGGCCCCTGCAAGGGCTTTGCCCCCTGTGAAGCTGTGCAGTCTGGCTCTAATTCACAGGAGAGGGGACCTCACAACCACCAGGCCACTCCGGGGTCGCCGGATGTCACAGAGGGGCAGGGCTCGCACCCCCCGGGGCTCGTATTTGGGAAGACAAGAGCTACTCACTCAAAACGGAAGTAGGTCCAGTGTTTGCCACCTGTGCTGTGGAAGTCGGGGAGGCCTTATGGATCAGGCAGAATTTTGGAGCACGGGAAAGACGAGGATGATAGGTGTTAACTAACTCAGTGCATCAGGGGACAGAGAAGGCAGTGTCATTGGGAGCAGGCATTATGCAGGAAAGCAGAAGACTCAGCAGAGCAGAGGAGGGGACTCTGGACCCATGGCCAGATGCTCCTTGGAGAAGTCTGAGATTCCAAGTTGCTTCCGTTCCTGTGCACGGGGCTCCCACCACCCGGAAGCTGTGCAGCCGTCTATGCTACTGGCTCCCCAGCCACTTCTTAACAAATGTCCAGAGGAGAAGCACAGCATGATCGGTATCCTGGTATTTGGAAACGCACCCTGTTGACCGAAAGCTGCCCGGGTCTAGTTTCCTTCTCCCCAGAGTCACCACAGGGCCTTCTCACAGCTCACCAAGCTGTTCGGGTCAAGCTCGCTCAGCAGTGCTGGCCGTGACCATCACCTGGGCCTCCCCCCTCCTGAGATATCGACAAGGCCATTCCTTCTCCCTTCCTGGAGGGGCCTTGGCCCACCCAGCCATTAATTTGCAAATGGGCCATTTTCTGCTTCAAAGGGAAGATGGTGTTTTTTTTTTTCCCTGAGATCTGCAGTTTTTAAGTATTCTCAAATGACTAGCCAAAATCAATCTGAGATCTAAGAGTTTGGTTCGTGTTGAGTGTGGATTCTCAACTTCCATCTTTATTTCTTTATGACAAGACCCAGTGAGCTGGGAGATGCATGAGGGACCCGAGGCTCAGGGCCCCTTGGAGGCCATGTTACTCATGTTTTTATTTGTTTCTATAACTGAACTGCTGCTGATGATTTTTATCCCTCCCCCTCCATTCATTTTTCCCACAGTCCCCGTGTCATTCATTCTCCCTTCCTCAGTCTGGTCAGGCCCAGCAGCACGTCCAGCCCTGTGCCAGACACAGGCGGAGCCCCACCAAGGAGAAGCTCCAGAGGGAGGTTGCTGTGTGGTCAAGGGTCTCCCTCGGCAGTGCAGACTTGGAGATTCAGGGGGTTCAACAGGGAGCATGGCTGCGAGTCGCAATAGTCAGAAGGGCTTCCCAGAGAGGGGGGCTGAGCTGGCAAGAACAGAAGGCTCCCTGGGGCCACACGCACAGTGGTGGATAAGGGGCTGAACTGGATGTCACCCCTGAAACCTCTGGGTTAATAGGTATCCCCTTCCGTTTGATATGTACCTTCTCGGGTGATAGCAGGTGACTACAAGGCAGATAGTCTGGCTCAAGATATTGGCCCGCTGGCTGCTCCATCGTCTATGTCGGGGTGGATTGGGCTGCCCAGCCAAACCACCCTGGCTCATTCTACCCTCTCCTTCCTAATTGCCCCATTACTGTAAATAATATCTTCCCATCCGATCAATTAGCCTCCTGGTTTTGAAGCTCCCAGTTTGTTTTTTCTGGTTCTGAGGCCCTGACGTTGGAAACACAAACATATCCGGCATCTGCCTGTGGTCTCCCTGCAAACGGCCCAGCCAGTAATGCTCTCACAGCCCCGCAGGCCTGCCCCCTCCCCGCAGACCCTTCCTGGCTTCTTCCTCCTCCTGTTGCTGAGTTCTGGGAGGCAGGGAGAAGCCAGCTCGGCGTACAGTGTCGGAAAGAGCAGGAAAACAGGGAGGGGACTGGGGGGCTGGAGCTTCCTCCAGGATCTGCCCCACCCTTCAGGGCTGGGAGGAACTCTTTCAGAACAAACCACAGCTCTTCCTCCTGTAGGGGTGCAGTCACTGATCCAAGGGAGGGGCAAGTCAAAAAATATCTCAGGTCAGGAAGGGTTTAGGTATGAGCAGTGTGGCAATGATGGCGACAACAATAATAATATACCCCACCGTCTGGTATTTGCACTCCTTGTACCACTTCACAAATCATCTCCAGGTCCATCGGATCCTTTAAATAAGCTGAGGAGGACATCAGGGGAGAATCCATCTCTACTTGCAACAGGGAAACCGAGGCTCGGAAAGTCGGCAAAGTTTGCCCAAGGCCCGTTGTTTATCCTCAGCAGTAGATGGCTAGTTGGCTAGTTGGGCAGATGGGCAGATGGGGAGTTAGGTGGGTGGGTACTGAGAGGGTGTGAGGAAGGTGATTAGGTGGGTGAGTCAGGTGATTAGGTTGACAGAAAGACCAGATGACTTCAGCCAATACCGATCTCTCCCCTTCTGGCCTCTCAGGGCTGTAATCACCTGCCCCATAGGATGCAGTTAGTTATGTTTTAAATTAAGCCAGTGCGGTTCACTAATTATTCCCTCAGGGTCTCACCTCCTCCCTGGAAGAGGAACCAGCTTCTCCTCTGTCTTTCTCATCACTCCCGCGACTGTATTTTTAGAGCTAAAGCTCAGGACATCTGGTCTGATGAGGAGGAAATGCTCCTTAGACGGTAGGAGAAGTGAAACTGGAGCTGCCCCCAGACTGCAAGGTGAGCTTGGTTACTGCCCCACTGGGTCCTGGACGAACTGGGCACCTAGCCATGGTCAGCAGGGCCTGCCAGGCTGAACGGGAGGCAAGGACATGCCTGTCCTTCCTCCACGGTTCTCTAGGATGCCCTCGAAGCTCCGGGGGCAGGGCGGGGGGCGTGCACAGCCCGGCATCCCTCCTCTCCACCTGGTTGTTAGTTCCAGCACGTTCCCCCTCGCCAAGGCCCCCCAGCCAAGGCTGCCTGAAAAACTCCACCGGGAGCATGTACAGGACACCTTGGGTCTAATGTAACATTTAATGGCCAAATCTCCTCAGGCCCCGGCATTAATACGAAACTATCTTACTGATTCTAACCTGACAGAGTCACGCTGCTAATGGCTCCAAGGCCCAGCCAGGCAGGAAGGAGGCAATGAAGGAGGCGGCGGCCATTGACACCTTGGTCTGGCCTTGAGTGGCAGAGGAGGGTCATTCCCAGGGCCAAAGGTCTGCACGTGACCTCTGAAGGCAGGACCCTGTGGTGCTCATCTCTACTCATCTCAGGAACCAGAGGCAGGGTCTTACGCATAGCCGGCCTTGAACATGTGGTGGCTGAAGGAATGTAGGAATGAATGGGCCACTGTGCTTAAGATTCAGGGGTCTTGGGAATGGATATTTCCCTAGTGACATGCAAGATGGACATATACCTTCCTCCAGGTCCCCAGCCAAGATCAGAAATAACATGATTCTGCCTGGCCAGACTAAACCCTGCCTCCCAGACCTGCCTGAAGGGCTTCATTTGTACCCCGACTTGGGGGGATTTGGGGGATGGATGATCTGGTGGGGGAAAGCTTCCTGGAGAAACCTATGAAGGTGGGTGGAGGTCCCCAAGGATCCAGCATGGCTCTAGCCCCCAAGGCCCGTGTAATGATCAGAAGGAAAGACTCCTTGAGAGAAGATAGCACAGGACACCAGAGGAAATAAAGCTGATGGGACACTATAACTGGACTGTGGATGTTCAGAGGGGAGTGGTGCAGCCTTTGCGGGCTCCCAGTTATTATATACACATGCACACGTGTGCCCATGCACACATGTGCACCACAGATGCATGTATGATTAGAAAAAGGCCTCCAGAGCTTGCCCTAAATTGGCCTGTCTTTGAGTTTATGAAAGCCCTCCTTCCATGGACACCAAGGGACAGGAGGGACTGTCCCCAGGCCAGCCAAGTACTTCTAGTTCCCATCTAAGCCCCCTCTACGCCTCTCAAGGTAAAACAGAGCTATTCTCCCTCCAGTGCTCCCCACATCCAGGCTGCATTCCAGCTCTGGCCCTGCCGCCAGCCAGCTGCTCAACCTTGCACAAGTCCCTTTGCTTCTCCGAGCCTCAGTTTTCTCATCTGTAAAATGAAGGGCAGGCCTGGAGCGTCCCTCAGGCCCTCTGCAGCTTCAGCATCCTAACAGCAGGGGCTGCTGGGCTCTCAGGTGGAGGCAATTTCCCAGATCACTGAGCCCCACCTGGCCACCATTGTGTGAGGGCCTCCCCTGGGCATTGGCCGTCTGGAAACACCGCCATCCATCTTTGTGAATATCTGGTTAAAACACTCACCTAATCCTAACCTAATCCTTTCAATTTGGGGAGAGAATTGAAGGAAAAAATGCAAGCAGCCCGAAGCCTGAATGCTAACAGATGGGTAAAAAGTATGTATAAATTACACCCGCTGCTGTCAATTCAAGCTCTCCAGATAAAGTGATATGAAAGGTGTTTCATTTATAGGGGAAATTAATTGCCAGCTGTATGACTGGATGGTGTGAAGAAACCACAGCCACGCGATGTGTCCCATATATTTTCCTGGCTGGATTCAGTACCTTCTGTGCCAAGGGCTCCTGCTTGACTCCAGATCTGGAGGGTGGCACCAGGGTAAACATGACCCTAAACCAACCATTCCCACGTTAAGGTGCAATTTGTACCCTATGCCCCAGTTTCTGTGGATCCTCCCCCACAACCAACCCCACTGAAAGCCCCCACTGAATAATGTGATGAGGACCTCTTTACCCCGGAACTATTTCTGAGAAGGGCAGACAGGTGCTGAGAAGTTCCCAGCTCTCAGACCCCGTGGTCGTGCCAGTGGATGCTCGGAAACTGGCCCCAGAGCACTTGCCCCATCCTGAAAACAGGGAGGAGGGCCTCCTCCTCCCCCTCAAACCTCTAGCTCGAGAAATTGCTCTCTGGCTCCGCTTTCTCTACCTTCTCCTTACTTCTTTCTTGGGCAGGAGGTGGGGCCTGCATTGAGAGAGCCTAACTGGGACCTGCATGGCCCGGCATGTGCTCACACCCACCTGTGCACGTCCTGGGGTCCCCAGCACAGACACCCAGCCCAATGGTGTACACCCACCCCACCAGCTGCTCGCCAGGCCTGAGGGGTCTTTCTAATCTGCCGAGGGAGGGGGCGAGTGGGAGAATTCCCATCCTGTGCCCCCACCAAGCATTTATCAGAACTATTAAGACAATGAACTAATATTCTATTCAGATTTAAATAATAAATTAATCTGCATTATACTGAGGAGGCCTGAGAGAGACTTAATTATCTGGTATACTTCAGGGTGGAGACAAGGATTGGGGACCATGCTGGGAACAGACAAAGTTACCGGTAATCAAACTAGGATGGGCACTTAGATGCCTGGCCCCTGGACAGAGGTAGGGCAGCACCCCACTCTTTCTAGCCCAGAAACTACCCCCAACTTGGGAAGGGTGCCTCTATTTCTAACCATCCCCTAAGGTAGCGCTTTTCAACCTTTTCATCTCATGGCACTCATAAATTGATTATTAAAATTCTGCAGCTCACCAAAAAATATATTTTTGCTGATCTGACCAAAAAAAAAATAAGTATACTTTTGATTCATTCACACTGGATGACTATTGTTCTGTTGGCTGTTGTAATTTTTTTATTTGACAATCTAAGGGAACAGAGGTCAGTGCCCCTGACTAAATAGTCAGGTGTTGCGTGTTTTCAAAATCTTGCAGCACCCAGTCGAAAACCGCTGTCCGAAGGGGCAGCAGGAACACAGCTTTTCATATCACTTCCCCTGTGCAGGAAGCAGCCCGTGAGGTAAGGAATGGGAACTGGAGGCTTTACAATCTGAAATGTTTGCTGGGGTTGTTGGGCCCCCAGCAATTCAATGGGAATAAGAGGACGTTCCCTAGAGGGCCGGGGTCAGACAGCCCTGACTCAAGACCCCACCTCATGGCTTTGTGACCTCAGGCAGCCTACTTCACTTCCCTGAGCCTCAGTTTCCACACCTGTAAAATGAGGGTGCTAACCACCTGTGCCCAGAGTGGCCGGAGGATTAGATGCTACCAGGTGTGCGACTTTTAGCACAGTGCCCATGGGCAGGAGGCCCTCAGGAGACGAGATGGTACAGATGTGGGTCTGAACATGGGAGCATTTGATTTGCACTGAGCTACTCAGGGTGAGTCTGCGGTTACCCCTTTCTTAAACAAATTTAGCGGTAAGTAGGGTTGCGTTGATTCTTGCGTTCTTCAGCTAAGCTAGCAAGCGCAGAGCCTGTGGTTAGTTTTTTTACCCTGGCTGGTTCCCGCTGCTCCCTGGGAGCGAAGCTTTTCACACCCTAAGCCAGCCTGCCCAAGAGAGGACTATTTTCAGCCCAGCAGCTACAGCAACCAAGATGTGAAGTCACCCCGCTGCCTCCAGCTCACCCCTCCCACCTGCTCCAGCCCAGGGGAGAAGTGAGTGAGAGGCAAGTGGGCTGCAGCATGAGGGTCCCAGAGCACCGCCACCCCCCTCATCTGTGACCTTGGCACGACCCCATTTCCTGTCCCCCCCGGCTCTGTTTCCTCATATCGACTGTTTTTTCTCCTCCCCTCCATGTAGGCGCTCTTGAGGTTGGGGTGGAGCTCTACCTGGGAGATCGGGGTCCTCCTGGGTTCTGCCCCTCGAGAGGACCAGGATGTCAAACGAGGCTGAGCCAAAGGCCAGGGCTGGGAGCCTCCTGGGAACTGGGACTTGGTAGGTATGTGGCAAGGAGGGGCACAGAGTGACCTCTGAGTTATGAATCATTGCGGAGAACCCAGGCAAGTGGGTGTCACTGGGATCCTGAGCTGAGTTTGATAATTTGTTAGGTTCAAAGCCTGTCAGTTGTTGCAGCTCTGCAAAGAAAACCGAGGATTGGAGACCTTCCTAAGAGAGAGAAACTTAGTGGCCAAGGGAACTGAGATCAGACAAGAGGTGATTAGGAGCTGCCACTGGCTATGGCTGGAAGGGGGCACCAAACAGGCCCTGGGCCCCTGCCAGACATGCCCTCCCTGTGGCTTCTCGATGCTCATGTCCTTCTCTTGGAGAAAGTTCAGCTGGAAAAATCGCCCCTGTCTCAGCCCAGCTAAAAGGGGAGTTTGTTCACAGGTAGCCCAGATGCTGAACATCTGAGTCCCAAAACGTGGAATGTGGTGAGGGGCAGTAACCCCCCAGCCCCAGCCCCCAGAGTGGGCCCAAGGGAAGCCTGACAAGGGCTGGGAGAGGCAGGAGCTGTTAAAATAGGGCCGGGCCTGCTTTGGACCCTCACCACATCCTCTGAGGGTCCCCCCAACCACTGCCATGGACTTGCCATTACTCCCACCCTGGAGCTTTGGAGGAAGTGGTCCAAAGATCTGTACCCTCTGCACCACCACCACCACCAAGCTACCGTCTTCCCCTAGGAGAGAAAAACGGTAGCAAAGCGTTAAGGTGTTCATTTTCCCTGCTTCAGCTGGGGCCAGGGGCGAGGGTGTTCAGGGCTGGGCTTAGGGAGCTGCATCCCGAAGCAGGCATTGGAGGCACTTGTGGAGCTGGGTACAGAGACCAGGGTCTCCTCTCCACTCCTTGCCCTGGGACAGCCTGGTGGCAGTAGGTGTCCATTGATTGCAGCTGTGGTCTCCTGCCAACAACAGACCAGCTGGTGGAAAGAGCAGGGAGAGACGTGGCAAAGCCTGTTTGGTCAGCCTGTTCTGCCCTTGGGGACGAGAGCCGCGGGAGTCTCCCCGCCGCCACCCACAATGAAGATGATGGGTAACAGCACCCTCCTCCCCGAGATGAACAGAAGGAGTGACTCTAGGCTTCTGACCATGTGGCTTCTCTTGGGTGGTTGTTGGAAGTCAAATCCCAATAATCATAACTGCAGTTATTAGACCACAAATACCCAAAGCCAGCCTCCAGACCTTTCTATGAGCCCTGCAGCCAGAAGTGGGTGCTCCCTCCTCCCCAGAGCAACCCGAGGCCTTGTTGTCTACACCCATCATTGGGCAGCTAATAGCGTATGGCCTTAAAACATCACTTCTCTATTTATTCAGAACTATTAGTTAACTCTTGTATTATTAATTTACTTTTTATGGTTTGTTTCGGAGTTTATGTGCAGCTTCCGTTCTCCCCAACACAACTCTAAGCTCTGTGAAGTCAGACACCAGGCCTGACTTTTCTCTGTCCTACCCTTGGCACCCAGCTCTCTAAGTAGCACCTTTCATGGAAGGAGCACTCGACTAAGGTTTCTCTATTTCACACCTTCCAAACTCTGCCTGTTGCAGGCATTTCCAACCCTGGAGGGGCTGGCGCATCTCAAAGACTGCTTTCTACAAATCAAGCCGTCTCTCAGGGCTCCATCTCTCCTTTCATCCTCAGAATGAATGGAATCATAAAACCTTTGAGAGAGAATGAAACTTAGACATCACACGGTCCATCCTCACACCCACCTTGGAACCCTTTCCTCAGCACTTCTCACAAGTAGTCACCAGGTCTTTGCTCCCAGGCACCTTTCCACAGGGAATCCCCATTTGCCAGGCAGCCCCTTCCATGGTTGGTCCGTGCTTAGTAGGTGTTTCCAAGACAAGGATAGTCATGGCCATAACATGGCATTTCGAGGTCATTTCTAAGACCAAAGGTTTGAGCAAAAATTGTTCTGATGTTGACACCCTAGGGGTAATGTGACACCCTAGGGGCACAGGTGGGGTGGAAGACGTGATCCTTGCCTCAAGCTGTATTTGGTCTAGTTTGGGGCCAGGCATTAGAAAAACAGCCCCCACAGAAGAGAAAAAGCATCAACTGCTACTTGTGTTAGCAAGACCAGAGCACGGGACTGCAGGCCACACAGTGTCTAGGTCTTGTCTCCATCCTGGGTGGCCTGGAGTGGCTCCTTCCTTATAGAAAGTCTCTTCACCTGTAGAAAGAAGGGGCAGGTGCAAATGATCTCTCAAGCCCCTCTGGCTCTCATATTCCTGGGAGCACAGTCACTCCTCAGGGAGAGATCAGCTCAGGAGGCGTTGAACCGGGAAAGGGAGAGGGGTGGGACACATTCCAGCCACACTTTATGTTACTCGTCACCTCCAATACACAGTCCGTCCAGTTCACCCACTCCATCAACCGGTTTCATAGAGCGTCGGATCTACATGCACCTGGCAGTAGAATTCCTGTTTGTATCTCTCGCGGATTGGGACAGGAGCCGGGTATTAGAAAGAAGCTTGGCACTACTTGCAAGCCCACTGCTAACCAGGAGCAGACCAAGAGTCTTCATAAAATATGAAGACTACAAAGGTGCCAAGAGGACATAGTAAGAAAATCACCAGAGGCAGCGGCTTGATCCAAGTAGACTTCTTATAAGAGGAGAATGATGGGGAGCGCATGGAACAATTAAGTGGGAGGCATTGGCCATGTCTCAGGAATAACAGAGCCAGTCTCAGCATGGGGGCCTCGTGAAGGTGGCAACACCACACAGGCTTGCGTCTCAGTGACTGTCCTCCAGGGGCATTCCAGGAGACGTCCAGGTTGTGCCTGAATAATGCTGCTAACCCTGAAGCATTAAGTGTAAGTGGCCCCTCATTCCCAGGTGTGACACTGACCCACTGAGGCACTCTTTGTAGACATATTTTTACCAAACCCTGTAAGTAAGAGTATGTTGTCTTCTAGCATTTTCCATCCTAAACATGCTTGCCTAGCATGTTACAGCTCTTCCCAGTCCCTCGGGGATGGATTTCCTTTGCCCGGTTCACAGGTCGCCTTCACTGTCCTTGGTTTGTTGTTATTTACAAAGTTGGAGGACAGTATGGCCTGCCATTATTTGTTGTTCTCTTCTTTCTCTAATTTGGACTTTTCAAATAAGTTGCAGAAGAACAAACACCCTTTTTCCCACCCCACATCCCAGCTCCCCATTCTGGGCCTAAGCGGGGTAAGCAGGGGGCGGAGACTGTCCTGGGATTGGCCAGTCAGGGGGACTCTCAAGGCTGTGTCCCCACCCTGTCAGGTCCCCACACTGTGCATCCCCCATCTGAGATGAGATGCACAGACAAGAAGGTGGTGTCCACTGAGGGCCAGTGTCCTGCAGTGCTGGCCGCCCCTCAGCCACTGTGACCTGAAGGTCGGGAACCAGCGGGAGTGGACCCAATGAAAGAACCAGATGGGACCCAAAGCAGAGTGCCTGGTCTCCCAGCCTCCAGCCTCCTGGCTCCAACCCAGACACAGCAACAGATAGGCATTCTTCATGCCCTCATTCCTTGCAATCAGTGGAAAATTAAATGTTCAAGGTGGGAGACCTATTTCATGCTTTTACGTCTTTTCACAGAACAGAAGCCTAGGACTCGGGAGGCCTAATTATAGGAGCATGCACAAGCCGCCCTCCTGGGGCCACAGTTTCCCCATCTGTAGATTGGGCAGGATAGTACCTGCCTGGACAGCCTTGCAGATGTGCTAGGAGGTTGAGGTGAGAGAATTAATAAGACGGCGCCCTGAAAGGCAGAGAGGGCTGTGCTCACCTGCCAGGGAAGTTAGCACTTTCAGCTCATTGTGGTGACTGCTTTCCCCAGGTTTCACGTAACTTAAGGGCAAGAGAGCGGCTGCATGACAACAGAACAAGAACAAAAAATAGGAAGATGATAGCCTGCCAGGAAAAGAAGTGCTGGCCCTCAGCATAATGGCTTTTTGATCAATCAGTTGGCCACTTTTAACTCGGGGCCTACTGTGTGCCAGAGAGTGAGCGAGATGGCAGGCAGGTGACCAGGAAGGCCCAGTCCGGGGAGAGAGCGGTCCCAGGCAGAGCATGGAGGGGGCCCCAGGGCCCGTTCCCACTCCTGGCACACCCATGACGCCCAGTCAAAGCAGGTGTAGTCTGGAGTCCTTCCCTCCCTTTGCTCCTGCCAGGACCCCAGCCACACACAGCTGCACAGGCCCCCAGCAGTCAAGCCCAGGGGTGTGTTCCCCAGAACCCAGGCCCCCAGGCTGAGGGAGGAGGCTGGCAACGGAGGGCATGTGGGGGGAGGCAGCCCTACTGAGAGACACCTGCAGCTATAAAAAACTCCTGCCCCCACCTGCCGACCAAGTGAGAGCTGCTGATGTGAGCACCCTGCCAAGGTTGCCAGGGGGTGAGGGGAAGCAGCACACGCCCCCCCGAGGGGCGGGGCAGAGACGGGACCAGCATGGGCTGGGCAACCTGGAGGGGGGTGGGCACTTTGGCGCTGAAGGGGGCCCAACACACCACCCCCTTATCCACTGGCAGCGTCCCAGCCCCCAACCCACTCCCTGCTCGTTGCTTCTCTATCACCCCACCTGCCCAGCAGACTCTAGATACACATACTGCTTCTGCAGCCTTTTGTTTGCAAACTAGGTCCTAAACCATAGTGTCCTGGGTCAGTTTCTGCACTGGCTTGGGGTTTGAGTCTGGCATTAGGTTTTATTTAAAGCCCCAGAGGGCTCGAGCTTGTTGTCTGCTGTAATATACACCATCCTCCATCCTCCCTGGCTCGGAGCCTCCCCGCCCCAGGTGTGTGGGGGGTGGCAGTGGGGACCCACTGCAATGCTATTACAGTATTTGCATTTATATGAGGCACAGACCCCCAGTCTCTCGTCTCTGGGTGCTTTTACAACCCTATGTATACATAATTTATTTTTGTTGCTATTTAATCAGTCTCCGTGTTAAAATGAAAAGTTTCCAAGGGGCCCCAGGTTATTCTGCCACTTTCAATTCCAGCAGCATTGACTGAGTACATGGGGTCCCCAGCTCGTGCTCAGCTGCAAAGTGGGGGACAGGGGACTGGGCAGGAGGCCATGTGGTTTCTGCCCACACAGCAAGCTCAAGCTGAGGCCCAGTGGCTAGGGGCAGCGTGCAGCCTAAGTCCACTTCCTGTGAGGAGTGGCCGGAAGGGGAATGGGCATAAAGAGCCATAGGCCTGGATGGAGATGCCGAAGGAAGAGGTGCCCCAGAGAAGGGCGCGGTCTTGGGAGGAACCAGCTGGCCTGGACTTTTGGTTTTAGGGCTGGGAGACAGAGGGGCTGAACAGGGGTGCTAGAACCCACGTGGGAAGCAGGAACTGCAGGTGGGTGCCAACTCGGGCGGCAGAGGGGAAAATATGCTCCCCGAGTGTGCCGTCTTCCACAGAGTTCGGTCCAAAGAGTAAATGAGGTTGTCCTGCGTTCCTGAAGCAAAGCTTAGAGGACAGCCTCCACGCACGGCCAGAGGGGAGCCCCCGGCTAACCAGGAACTTCACCTCTGATCGTTTGTGGAACGTGGTGGGTTATAAATAAATAACCAAACAAAGAGGCAGGGGTGTGAGCTGAAGTTCTTTCTTCTTCCTGCTAGAGCTGGCCCGGGCAAGAGAGCAGTCACATGTGGGGCAGCACTGCCTGCCTGGAAATTCCAGGACCCCAACACACACACAGAGCAAATGTATACACAGACACATTCAAACAAATGCGTAGATACATAAAGACACAAGGGCACACATAGGCACACATGCACACAGCTCTACATGCACAGGCATACATATATAGATGCGTGTGGGCGCCTGACAGGCACACACACACTCACACACCTTCCTGGCCCCCAGGCTTCCTTCTGTGGCTGACCACACCCATGGTCCTGTCCTTCTCCCAAGAGAAGGAGGATTAAAGAGTGGGGACTAGGAATGTGAATACACGTGCTCTCCCTACAAGAGCACGCGGCGGGTAGGAAGTAACGCTGCGAGCAGATACTCAGAGGATCACCACCCAGGAAGCCTGCTCCTCTTGTCGCACATAACCCCTGCTGACAGCACGTCTTCCATGGGGTGCAGATTTAAATTTGTACAAAGCTGAGACTTTAGGGAATTAGACGATCCTGTTTGGGAAAACTAAAATGAGTCCTTCCGAAGGCTTTGTGTCCCCTCCACTGCGCTGGAGTTGGCCAAGCTCCTTTGGATGTGTGAGCACTGTCCCAGCTACTGTGGGGTGACGCCTCATACACAGCCA
Source organism: Mormoops blainvillei (assembly GCA_004026545.1). Taxonomy (NCBI): domain Eukaryota; kingdom Metazoa; phylum Chordata; class Mammalia; order Chiroptera; family Mormoopidae; genus Mormoops; species Mormoops blainvillei. Next base: position 57,311 of record PVJD01006214.1, read on the forward strand.
CACCCCAACAAACATGTTCACAGAGAAAACCTCTGCTGAGCCGCTCTGCATAGCACCTCCTTCCTGACTATCAGAAGTCTGCTTGAGAAGAACCCTGGGCCCCTCCTCTCACTTTGCAGGTGAGGAGACTGAGACCCAGTGAGGGAATATGATGTTGCCTTCTTTACCCATCCCCTGGCCACCCCTGTTGTCTCATCGTCCAAGCAACAACTGGCCAGACCCAAGATCCAGAGCCACGCCACCCCTCCTTCCCCTCTCTCTGCATTCATGAGAACTCAGCCACTGGCCCAAGCTTTTATTTTCCTCTCATCACCCTGATTATTCCCTGTTTAATTAAAATTTGTTTCAGCTAATAGGCCTTAAATTAGTATTTTCAAATATTGACATCTACAGGACCCTCATTCATTATTTTCGAAAGCTCTGGGGCTAATTGCTTTATCACCCACCAATTAATTACTTGTGCACTGGACAGGTAGCCACTGCCCCCAAAACATGGATGGACATCCTCACAGGTAGGCGAAGCCTCATATACGACAGATGCACACGGGTCTGTGTGAGGTGCGCACACACGTGCACCCACGGGAGCACACACTGGACATCTTCCCCAGGGGAAGTCAGGCTGAGTGGAGTGTGTCCGTGCCTAGGTTGGGAGACCGGGAGAGAAGAAGGCATCGCATAGCCGGTCTTTGGAACCATGCCAGCCCCTATTGCTGGGACACTGACCACCCTGTAGGATTGGGCTTCTCTGGGTCCCCTCCTCTTTGCTCTCCCTTCAATGCCCAAGGAGCAACAGCACTGAGAGGAGATGCCCAGAGAGGAGGAAAATCTCAAGAATGCAGCCGGAGCTAGTAACCCAGGACCTTGAGAAGGGAGAGAGACCCTCCAAGGCCCAACCGAGAGAGTGACGTCAGCACAGGGAGGGAGCCACAGGCAAGAGAGGGGCTCTGGAGAGGGAGGAGCCAGACCCACAGAAGCCTAACCCTGGAGGCCTTCAGCGTCAGGCCCAGGTTGGCTTCTCTCCAACGGGGGCAGGCGACTGTGTGAGGCGCTCCGCTCCCCGGAGGGACGCAGCTGGGGACATCGGCAGATCCATCGCAGCCTTGTGCCATCCGCAGAGCAGATCCCCACGCAGCCCTGGCAGGGGCTGGGTTTGGGGAGTTAAGTGTCTGCCACTGAAGACAGGAAGAAATCCCCTTGCTCACAAACACAGTTCCCTGTGCTATTTCCCACCTCAGCCTACTGAGGTCTTTAAAGAAAGACAGTAATGTGTTCAGAATGCCACCCTAGCACCCTCATCTCCCACCCTGGCCCATGACCCTGCACAGCCCCCTTGGGCTGGAGGAGGTGAGGCCAGCTTCCAGAACAGGGATCTTCCCCAGACCTCTACCAGGCTGTGCTCTGGGCAGCTGGGACAGTGGCTTCACCTGGTAGGGCAGGGGTTGGGCAACTTCCTCGTCTGTCCATGTCCCCACTGCCACCAGCACCTGCCAAGGCAGAGCCTCTGTGAGCAGGATGGGCCAGACCGGGAGAGGACTGGGAGGCCAGTACTCGGCTCCATGCGGGCAGGCTTTTTTTTTTTCCCTCCTTGTAAACAGTCTGTAGTGCTTGGGATTAAAGTCTCTTCAAGCTGCTAGTATCACTTTGCTTTTCGGGAGAGCCAAGTAATCCATGGGGATTAAAGACGCAGCCATGCTCACCTCCCACAAATGAGTATCTGTCAGAGGCATTGACCTGTTAAAATAATGAATTTCATGTGCAGCAAACCGCACAGGGCGGCGACGCAACATGGCTTGGCAAATTGTTTTCCATGTGTCCTAATGAGACTCCTAAGGAAACAGGCCCCCCAGTGGGGCTGCCCCACCCCCAGCCCTCTGCACCCTGGAGCCTCCTTCCTCAGCGGCCTGGCCGAGAGGTCAGGGGACCTCTCTGAAGGAGGAAGGAGGTGGCTCCCGGGAAACCATCAAGCCCGCCCTTGCTCAGCCCACTCAGGAAACGCAATCCTCTCTCAATTTTCTGCAGGTTTGTTAGTGGCTTACTGGGCTGACGTAGCTTCCTCCTGGGGTCAGTGCCGTGTGGTCACCAGTAAGACCCTGTGCGGCCCTTAGCCCCTCTTTAAGGCTCTGTCACTAGACATTCTGTCACCCCTAGCCCCTGGGCCTGCCCAGATTCCCATCTCACCACCAAACTCGAGGACCAGAGCTGGGGACCAGAAAGGCAGGCATCCGGGCCAGCACATCCCTTTTATATAAGGGGAAACCGAGGCCCAGAAAGGGGACTTGACTTCCCTATATCACCTTGAGTGTCTGCGGTAGGCAGAAGATGGGTACCCCAATATTCTATCTCCTGCTCCGTTTTCTGTCCACTCCCCCTCTTCTGGGGACACTGAAAACGGCAGCCCGGGCTGCCACCTGACAGCACATATCACAGCTCTCCCATAGTAGAACGAGGGGGCCTAGTCCAGGGTGGGAAGAAGAGATGACCTGGCAGCCAGGTCAGGGACTGGGTGCCCGCCTCCCCATGCACGTAGCCAGGACCTGCGCTTGGGGGTAGGTCCAGCTGGGAGCCGAGGCGCCACCGTCCGCTATCAGGGTCAGGCCACAGCGAGCTGGGGCCGCACTCACCCCGGGGCGGGGGCTGCGTTCTTCTCCAACTCTAGAGGCTGCTGTTTGTAACCGCCAGCGGGCCTCCCGCTCCTCCGGCCGCTGCTCAGGGCGGTGGGCATTGTTTATGGCCAGTCTGGCATCTGGCCAAGGATCCACACCTTACTGGGGGCCAGGAGGGCTAGCATGATGACCCTCAGTGAAAAACCTGCGCACGTCTCGGCGTGGCCACTCCCCCGAAGCCTCCCAAAGCCATTGTCCTGAAAGTATCGGTGAGCAGGCAGCCCTCTGCCCCTGTTCCACAGAACTTGGGGGTGGGGGGAGGGGAGGCCTCAGAAGCCCGAGGCCGTGGTCCTTCCTGGGACTTTGGGTACCTCCACTGCTTCACCCACCCTCCCATCCCTGGGCGTGTCCCCCGGGCTAGGGCTTGGAGAAGGAACAACAGGAACACTGACCCAGGGAAGCTTGTGCCAACAGCACAGGGCGAGTAAGGAGACAGTCACCCTGCTCTCTGCCAGGAGTGAGTTCCAGGGTGCCACACTCAGATCCCATCTTCTGCCAACAATATCTCTTAGCTCCACTGCAGACCCACCTCCTCCAGGCAGCCTCCCTGTCCCATTCTGGCCCAACAGGGACCCCCTTCCTGGTGAAAGCCAGACCTCACTGAGTCAGCACCACACAAGACCTGAGGACTCCCAGTCAAATCCTTAGCCCAGTTATTGCAAAGGAAGATCCTCCCAGCGCAGTCGGACCTGGATGAGCCCAGGACAGAGCCTGCCCCTGTCTGCTTCCTTAGCCCCCAGCCCACCTTCTGGAACTCTCAGTGCTGCATCGGGGTATTTCATGGGCTTATGTGTGTTGGGGGGATCCCTTCTAACTGGAGGACCCACACGCTGTACAGGGAGTACCGCTGCTTCTGTACCTGTCCCAGCCCTAGCGAGCAGCAGAGGAAGTGGCTTGGGGAAAAAAGGCAGAGAGGCGGGCACTGTGAGACCTTTGAAGCGCCCAGGAGAGGAGTGGGCAGGGCTTCTTGCAGAAGCTAAGAGGAGTAGGAGCACTTGTGGGTCATTTCCTCTGGAGAATTATGCAAGGGAGGACTTCGGAGGCTTTTCCATTGAGAAAATCAGGTGTGGGGGTGCTCTCTGGACGGTTTCCATGGCAAAACATGGCAGGCTTCATTGTGGCCATGAGTATCACCAGAGCAACTGTCAGAGGCAGCGTCCCTTGGACACAAGGCTCCCCCTCACTGCCACTCATGCATGCACCCACACACAGTCACATACACACTCGCTCTCACACTGGCATGCTCCCACACACATCATACACACATTCCCTCTCACGTTCTTCTTCAGGTGCAGCTGTTCCCTCCTCCTGGCTTCAGTCTCCTCTCTGGGTCCCCTCCCTGATTCGACACTCGCAGGGCTGACTTTCCCCTTGAGTGGTGCAATCAGTAAAGTCAGGGATTTGGAATCAAAACCACAAGGAGTAGGAGGGCAGGGGGCCCTGGGATCAAAGAGCTTCTTTTTCCTCCCTAGTGAATATTGTGTTTGTTTCACTGGCCTCCTGGCCAGAGCAGGGAGGAGGCAGCTTTCCTTTCTAATGAGCCACAAGGGTTGCCAATGCCTGGCCATCCCAGCCGCGGGGCAGGCTGCCATACCTCCCTACCCTGCTTTACTCGCAGAGGGACAAGGGGATGCTGCGAGTGCCCAGTGGGGACCAGAGTCCGGCCCCTGCTCAGGCACTAACCCTGTCTGTGACCTTGGGTGAAATCACCTGCCCCCTAGACTCAGTTTCCCCACCTGTCTCATGGTAACAATTTGATGCTCACAGCATAGCAACTGAGTGGCACCTCTTACAGTAGAGGGATCCGAGTTAGATACGAAGGACTGGCTTCTGAAAATGGGAGTTCTTAAAGGCAAGGATCCAAGAATATCTTTTCTCCGTGTTTGCTCACACTCTGCCACTTTCTAAAAAGACACCAGCGTGGGTGACCAGAGGGAGGTGTGAGGATTGCCTTCCCAGAGAGAATCAGGCCATGCTAATCCACACTGACTGAGGAAGGCTTAAATCCACATTAGATGTTTTATAGCTTGCATTTCATAGGCTGCGTGTGACTGTTCTGGGGTGGCCTGATGGTTTATTTGCTCCATGAGCCCCTTTTTCTACAGACCAAGCAAAGGTTAGCCTCTGTCCCCCTCTCACCTGAGTCTCCAAGCCATTTATCAGTTCGTAAGTCCCTCTGTGTCCCCACTGTGCGCTCAGGCTGTGGGGATTCTGGAAAAGGGAGCACGTGGCTGTGGCGGCAGGCAGCCAGGTCACTGTCTGGCCGAGGAGACATGACTCACACACACAACACAAAGGAGAGCAGGGGGTAGACATTAATCAGAGCAGGAGAATTCGGGTCGAACTCCAGGGGCTGCCTCCTTCATCACAGGCAGAGATGCGGGTGAGCTGACGTGGTTAGAGAAGAAAGCTTTGCGTGGGCCCAGAGTGACTATGACGAGGCCCCCTGTATTTCAGCGGGTGGCAGAGACCCCATCGCCCCAGAGGCTGGCCAGCCAGAGCCCGGGGCGACGAAGAAGACAGGCTGAGTGGGAGGAGCCTTGGCCTGGGAGCCAGAGATCGGTGTGCTGGCGACAGCCTTGCCTGTTTCACTTCCCGCTCAAGCCTCCGAGCTTAGTTTCCACCTCTACAAACAGGGGGAGTGGGGAGATCTTGCAGCCACCCTGCCGAAGCCTCAGAAGCTCTCTGCAGAATGTGGGTGGGTCTGAGAGAAATGGGAGGGAGAAGAGGGGGTCAGAGGTGGGACAGTCAGGACCAAAGATCCAGTAGATTCTATACTTGGATCAAATGGTGAGAAAAGAAAGAAGAGAGAGTTGGGGGAGGGGGAACCTTGGCTAAGGAGACGTGGAGTATCCTGGGTTCAAACCACACCCTTACTCAGGGAGGACCAGAGCACGGCACTAAGGCAGGGCATCAGGCTCTTCCTGGGGAGAGGCAAGGCCTTTGGCTCCCTCACAGGCTTCTAGAGGTAGAACAGGAGGCAGAACCCTGAAAGATAGGAGCCTCTGTTCCACTGGAGGCGCTAGAGGGCACTTTTCATGGTCAGTGCTGGATCTCCCTGGCTGGCCATCTGTGCTCAGAAAGTTCACTTTGTGGGGTTCACAAAGCTTCCACCTGTTTGCTAAAGCAATTGTTACCACCAGGCAGACCCCAAAACTTATGCTCAGGGAACAAGCATTTGTCCCCTGCTCCCTGCCAGGAGCTTGGAGGCCCTGCACTACCTCACGCCCCTGTCCTGCTGGACAGAACATCTTCACGTCATCTTCACTGTGGCGGGGGGAACACACATAGAACCTGCCCCAGTGTTTCCAGCGCTGTCCCACCTCCACACTTTGCTCACACAGTTCCATACGCTTCCCTTTCTCACCATCCAGTTCGAGTCCCACCTCCTACACAAGCCTTCCCTGAGGATTCCCATCACAGCAGCCTTCACCCTGCACTTACGTTCTCAGCACATCACGCTCACTCTTCCATTCACTCCTTCTAACAGCCCTATGAACTAAGTGTTGTCATCCCTTTTACTGGATAAGGAAACTAAGGTGTCAGGAAGTAAAGTAGCATCCCAGAGTCACCTGGCTAGTGAAGGGTGGAGCCAGGATTTCAACCCCCACCCATCTGGCGTCGGGGCCTGCAACCTAACTATGAGGCCACACTGCCTTTCCCACTGCTGCCTGCCCGAAGGCCCTGGCCTTGAATTAGCTGCTGCAGCTCCTAACCTGAGGGCCAGTGTCCCCTCACTCATGGCTAGCCTCTTTCACGCAAGGGCAGGGCTTGGATGTCTTCAGTCCACCCTCCTACCCACCCACTCCAAGATCCCCAGCTGCGTGCAGAAAGCTGGTGGGTCAATGTGCTTCTGGATCAGAAGAGCAGACGGCTCACAGGAGCGTGAGATGCAACTGCCGTAGTAGCCAGTTTGTGAGTCCTTCACAGAGGACGCACCTCCTGCTGACCCTGTGCCACCACAGGGCTGATTCCTCCCCAGAATCTTTCCTGTAACCTAACTGGCCATGCCTGAGGCTGAGGGGTTCAAGAGGAGGAACAGATGGGCCAGGAACCCCAGCAGGACTGTTGTTCTCTTTGTCCTTAAAACAATTCTGTAGGGAGCCTCCCCATATAGACTGGACCCCTTTCTTCCCCTGAGTCCTCTATTGTTGGTACCTGAGGGTTTTATTGTCTTTCCTCAACCAGATCCGCCCCTCCAAGGAGAGGGTGGCCAGGCTGGCTTCCTGACCAGCAGGGCTGGAACCCAGGTCTTCCAGGCCACATGGCCACCTCCCTACCCTGACAACACCCTGAAGCAGCTTCTTAGCCATCTCACCAGTGGGGACTCCACACTCTCTCTCCCAGACCCCTTCTTCCCAGGAAAGGTGGGATAGGAGGCTCCTCCAGCCATCTTCCAGGATTGGTGAGTCCTCCTCAGGCCTAGCACCCATTCCAGGTCCCAGGAGCCCTGAAGCGGGGGACCTGGGGAGGAGGTTTCTCTGGGTTCACAGACCACAACCCTGGCCCCTTCTTCCCTGCCTCTTGCCCTGATTCACAGAGTGCCTGTGGTTCCCAGGAGAATATTCCAGAGGGTCTAACCCCCTCCCCAGTACATCTTTCTTGCATTTCAATCATGAAGATACTTCTGGAATCATTTTAAAGAAATGCAGTTTCATCACTTAAAAGTGCAATTTATTTGTAAACCCATGTAATCAAACACAGAAAAGTAAAACCAATATTGATTAGCAATTAGCCTATATGTTCCATCACATTGATCGAGCCCCTCCTGGGTGCTAGCCCTGCACTAGGGGCTGAGGAAATACAAAGGAATAGGGCAATGCCCACCCTTGGGGACAATGGAACCCTGCATCCCAAGAGCTCACTGCCAGATGCCTGTCAAAGGAGCTGCAGCCATGTCAAAGGACTCCAACAGGTCCCTTCCATCCTCCCCTCTCCTCTATGGGCACCAGCTCTATGCTAGGCATGAAGTTAGCATGAAAAGTCAGCCGAGTCTTCCAGAAGGAGTTGTCAGGTGCACCCACCTCTCTGCTCAGAAAGCCTGGCTCTCAAGAAACCCACATGCTCACTAACAGCAGGTGCCCATTCAATGATCTGAGAGGCTGTGTGCCTTGGTGAGTTACTGAATCTCTCTGGGCATTAATTCTCCTTTAAAAAGACTGTTAAAATGGTCTTTTTCCTGTTTGAGGGTGTTTTGCAATATTTTTTAATTATCCTCACAGCAACCCTAAGAGACAGGCAGGACATATGTTACTATCCCACACTAAGTTTTGGAAATGAGGACAATGTAAGAGAGGCACAGGGTCACACAATGGGAAGAGTCAAGCAGACCTCAGCCTTTACTGATCTTCCCAGTGTTGGGTCTGATGATCTTTAAAGTCTCTTTCACCTTGAAAAATCTCTGATTCAAAGGGATTGGGGCAGGGGGTGCATAGCGAGTCTGGTCTGGAAAAGCTGGAACTATAGCTGGAGGCTCGGCAGGGGCTGGTGGTCCCCAGGAGGAAGAAACGGAGCCACCCAGAGCGTGCCGTCAGGACAGGGTGGGCCGAACGCTCAGGGTTTATGACTCCATGTAAATCAGACCTGCCTGTACTTGACCAAGGTTGAAACCTCCACGGGGCATAGTAATTAGATTTTTCGACAGTGTTCCCTCTGGTTTATTTATCCAGCAGTAATTGCCGCCAGCGGAGCTGGCCAGCAGGGCCGCTTGCCCTCCCCAAGTGCGTGGTTACCATTCTGCATTCCCGCTTGGTGGGGAGGAGACAGAGAGAGAAGTCGGGGCAGGGGATACAATTGGGTCCTTTGGTCAAACCATTTTGCCTTGAAAATGAGGAGAATTTCCACCACGTCCCTTACTGGTTGGTACTTCCAGGTGTTCAGGCACACGGAGCATGTGGACAGTTGCCGACCTTTGAACTGAGGAGTAAGAGCGAAGGTACAGGAAGCTGGGGTTCAATTGTCTTTCAGGCTATCCTATCAACCGCACAACTCATATGCTCAGGTGACATTTCTTACCCCGCCGCACTCTGGGTCTTGGCTCTGAGGTGTCTCTGCAGGGAGAATGGGGTGCACAGGGGGCCGGACAGCAGCTGTAGGATGTTGGGTGGGGCTGGCAGGGTCCAGAGGTGGCCAGTATTAGGATCAGATTAGGCATTCTGGTCACTGTGAAGATGGCTTTTTAACCCTGTCCTACTGGCTTTCTCTCTCTCTCTCCATTTTGTCCTAGTGGCTCCAAGGCAGGACATTTTCCTGAGGGGGGGTTCCAGCTACTGGTCAGACATGGCAAGAAAGCACCTCACTAGATAACTGTGGGACCCACCCTCAGGTCTCCATTGGACTTGCCGCGTTTTGCTGGGCAGGGTCCTGGAAAGATGTGGGGAGGGACCTGAACCTGGGGGAAAGGAGAATTGCCCATAAGTCAAGTCATAGAAATAGGCAGGCAAGAAGCTTGGAAATGTAGGAGGAAATCTAGTGCTTTGCCTCTGGGCCGCTTGACTGTGAAGGAGCTATGGCCTTAAAGAAGGGAGTAGTTAGGGGTAGCAGCCTGCTCCCCTATCCCCACTCATCATGAACCACCCCTGTGGATGGGCTGTTCACTCCCAGAACCAGCTCCCAGACTGGCCCGCCTCCTCCCTTGGAGCCCTGTCAGCAGATGCTCTGTCCATAAGTGACCTGGAGAAAGCTGGAACCATGAGGGCGGGCTCTCCAGAGTTTAAGGGCAGCCTCACGTGACAAGAAAAGTCTTCTTTATCTTCTGTTTCTTCCTTTTCATTTTTCTGTCTTTCCTTCCAACTCTCCTCCCTTCCTTCCTTCCTTCCTTCTTCTGTTAATATTTTTCTTTCACTCTCTTCCTCCTTACTTTCTCCTTTCCTTTCACTTCCCTTTCTCCCATTCTTCTCTTCCCATTCTATCTCATCCCCTTTCCTGTCCTCCTCCTCCTCCTCTTTCGTCCCTTCCTCCTCGCCTCTCTATTCCCCAGGGAGACGCTACTCTCCCTAGCATTTCTGCCGGCCTTTGCTTCTGAGCCTACCTGATTTCAGAGCTCTGTGTTTCTGCCTCCTTAGCACAGAACATGTGCAACAGGGGATGTGCACAGTGAGGAGGAAGAGGGAGGGAAAGGCCACAGTCCATTAACACATTGGAGTCCCACAGCCCTGCACTTCCTTGAGGGCTCAGCCCTGGACTTGATGCATTAGAAGACAGGGGGGCCTCCCAGACTGGCCTGGCAGTGTGCCCAAGGAGGCCTTGGGTCCTTTTTTAAAAGGCTAGTTCCCAGATCCCAGCCCCAGAGTTGATTCACTATGTCTGCGGTGGGGCTCCAGCATCTACCTTTTTAAGAGCAGACCAGGGGATGTGAAAGAGGTCCCAAGATATTTTGAGGAATCTTAGGCTAAGGAGACGAAATACACACATGAAAATTGTGTTCAGTCAAGCGTGAGCCACCTCAGGCTGAGGGCTGGGGAATTCCAGGATGGGAGCTGGAGGACCAGAGAAACAGGTCCTGGAGGTGGAGCCTTTGAGCTGGGCTCTGACAGTTGAGAGGATTTGCATGGGTTGTCAGAGTTGGGGGAGGATTACAGGCAAGAGCAAATTACTCGAGTCAGACACTTCCAATGGCAGGCAATAAATTGGATGGATGGATGGATGGATGGATGGCCTCAATTGGCCCCCACAGACTGCTGGGCTATGCATTACTCTGGTGTATTGGGAATCTGTGTTCTCAGACCTGGGCTTTGAGGGGCATGACACACTCCCCCTAACCCGACCTCTTACCCCACTTGCCACAACAATTACCTGTCCTTCCATGTTCTAGAAGACACAAAACAGGGGAATGAGGTTAAATTTGACTTCTTCCCCCTCCCTGCCCCCTCTGGGCCCAACGTTCAGAGAAGAGTTAAGTGACAGAGCCTCGTTCTCCTGTATGAATTAATAATTGATTCGGTAACAAATCACTAATATTGCAGTAGTCGTGGTGAATAAGATAATGAATGTGTTCTGTCCAGGGAGTGTCGTGTTGTGAGGATTCAGCTGAAATTATTCATAAATGTGCTACTTTTCCTCATCTCCAACTGCTGCTAGTTTAGCTCCTCTTTTTAATCTTCCCAACCTGTCACATTCAATGGTGGAAATCGTCAGGCTCCATATACAACAGAATATTAAGGGGGAACTGCCAGACATTATGTCAAATTTCAATAGGTAATAGAAACAAAGTGCTTGCAGACCCCTTCCCACTTCTCTTGAAGTTAAAAAATAAGACTTTAAAAAAACTTTTAGGACGGGCTCTTTGTCCCATCATTGGGAAGAAGGCTCCCAGGCAAAGGAGTTCGGAACCTTGAGCGGTAGTCTCTACTTTGCCACACACTTGCTGTGTGACTTCGAACCATCCTGCACCAAGGCTCCCATCTCTGAAAGAGAGGTGATAGTACCTCTGTGCCTTCATCACAGGGGCAATGAGAACTGCAAGGTGGTGGGAAAGAAAGTGCCCTAGGCCACTGACAGATAGTTGGGCTGGATTTCTTCCACTACTGCCCCCGACTTGTTCACCGCACGCCAGACCAGTCAGGTGGTTCACCTTCTGTAAGCATGCCTTCCAGGTGCCTACCACTGGGAGGACCCCTTCTGGCCTCCTCCTTCTCTATGTGACCCATCTGGCCTTCTGGACTCGGCCCAGCTAACACCTCCCTCATGAAGCCTGTCCTGATCTCTGATCCTACTGGTCAGACGTAGTCTCTCTTCCTGTAAGCCCTCCCCAGGGCACCCAGGCTCCTTTTCACACTGCTTTTCACTTCACATCTTCCTAGCACACCACAGACATCTCAAGAATGGAAGGTGCCTTCTGTATCTTTTAATACAATGAATCCATTGATAAGTGGATGGATAGATGGATATAAGGGTAGGTGGATAGGTATATATATACATGGATTGATAGATGGGTAGATGGTGGGTGGGTGGATAGGGACGAGGTGGATAAATGCAAGAGTGTGCAGATGACTAGCCCTGCCCCTGCTGTGCACCTCATCTTGGTGTTTATGTCTGCTGCATCAGGTTGGAAAGCAGAAGTGTCAGTGACCTGACACTGAGTGTGCTTGAAATAAGAATACTGTGATCAGACTGGGGTAGAGAGTGGAAATCGTAGCCTGACAGTCGACAGGCCCTTAGGGTGGGACTTCTGGAGGCCTTACTATGGCTCCTCACCCTACAAAGGAGACCTTGGGTGCAGAGAGCTGAAGCATTTAGCTTGACTGCACAGTTGGTTATGCAGGGTCAGCTCCTGGGGGCCCCAGACCACCAGACTATTGTTCTTCCTTCACACCCAAGGGCGACATACATAAGGGAGGATGATGGGCCCATTAGAGAGAAGGAATGAGGTTCTGGTAAACTGTGGGACTTGAGTGGGAAGGAAGCATTTGTCTCAAGGGGTTATGCTGATTCTTCCAAGAGAGGGAAGGAGATTAAGGGCTCTCTGAGGACCTGGCCAACCTCAGTTGACTGGGACTGTTCCCACATCTTGCCCAGGAGGTGCTCTGGATGGGGAGCCCAAACTAAAGAGGGACCACAGTGGGTGTGGGGATGGGAATTAAAAAATGATGGAGGGACAAAAACTTTTATAAATAAAAAATTTAAATAAAAGTTACCACATACAACAATTTAAAAATTAAAAATAGAAGTAGAGGGACTGCAGAAGAGGGAGACCCCCAGATCAGGCGTCCCGGCAGTGGAGGAGCATGAAGGGGGAGGAGCAAGAGTTGTCTTTTTTCACCTGTTGTGTCTGCCCGTCTCCAGTCCCTTTATCTGAACATTTCGCAATCAGAAAGCTCTCCCACACCCTAACACAGCCTGAACCAAAAAGAGAAACACACAGAGCTCTGGGACAAAAGCTGACACTCCACCCCCACATACACAGAGATGCTCCTTGATATAGGTAAAACTGCTATAGACACCCACATAAACAAATGCAGAAATGCACCCCATAAAACACACACGTGTGACACACAGACATGAAGAAACACACCCGCTCATCCAAGCCTTCATTCTGAGCAAGTTATTAAAAATGTAGACATCACTGGCTCCCAGGGTCAATATGTTGTTTTTAAATTTAAACATGAATTTCCATTTCATTGAGCCTCCAGGGCTAACAAGATGTGCTGTGACAGGAGCAGCTAGCTGGAAAAGGCATGATTGAGGAGCGAGCCAATACTGTGTGTGCAAATCCAGGGCTGGGAGGGGAGCCTCCTTTGCCCATCCCCCATGGCCTGGTGTGAGCCCTGGGTAGTGCTTAATGTCACTGCTAACCCTCAGCATTGAGTTCTAACACATTTGACCAATCCATGCTTCCAAAGATAAGAGATCAGGGTGTGATAGAAGAAATGACATCCATATATCCATCCATCCTTCCATCCCTGCAGCCATTCATCCTCACATCCATCTTTCTCTATTCTATGAAAACCCAAACAGACCTGAACTAAGGGCTATGGAGGTGATGGCAAGAAGAAAAGTGCTCTCCCTGTCCGCACCCCAGAAGTGCCTGCTCTGATTAGGATAGGACATATGTTTCAGTGAACTCCAACCTAGAGACTTCCCATGTGCCTCCACTATCCCCTCTGTATCTCCAGACAGCACCAGACACTCTGGTTTGTAACCACATTATTAGCAATCACCCCCACCAGGCTATAAGTTCTCTGCAGGAAGGTATCATCCAACAATGGACCCTCAGCTCCTAACCTGCAGTAAGTGCTCAATGAGTGTTCAATGAACTTGTATGGGGTTGAATTGGAGTTCATAAGGCAGACCCTGAGGTGTTATGTGGTTTTGCCTTAGCTCGTCCACCTGCACCTGGCTGATAGGCAGTGCTTCTGGTTTGTCAGTAGTATGGGAATGAGAGAGTAAGTTAAACACACAGCAAACAAAGGGGTGCTGAGTGGGCAGGACTTGCTCCATGGAGGAGGTGCTCTCTCATCGCTCCTGGCCACTGGAATGTGGAGAAACAGTGTTTCGAGGGAAGGCCATGGGCGTTGTTCCTGGCTGGGAGTGAGGCAGTCACTACTGCTGAACTAATCCGGAGGGATGTGACCCAGACCCACAAGGAGCCGTGCCGACTCCGCAGGCAGCCCCAGCCTCCTCTCTGCCCCTGTCAGGCAGCGCTTTTCGATAAGCTGCTGGTCTGGTGCTCATTTGTGATTCTGGGGAGAGCTCTGCCTCAGTATTGGTTGTTCTCCTGGGCTTCAGGGACCTTCAGCTTGGCTGCATTTGGTGCGCACTGTAGGATTTTGGGTATGTTACATGTCTCAAATGCCCATCGATTCCCAAAGTTCATCCCCCACCACAGGGGTTAGCGGGAGAAGGAAGGAGCAGCAGCAGCCTGCACAGACGATAGCCTTGCCTCCTGGAGATGGTTTGACTGAAGCTTGTTATCCATCCTCCTCCTTCTCAACACACACACAACCAGGAGCCAGGGGCTGATGTGGGTCAGGTTCCCCCAAACTCACAGTCTCATATGTGCAGTTACACACTCACAGAAACACGCATGTATCTCCCACTCTCTTCTAGATTCTGAACTCGGAATAAATATCAAGACTCTTTCCTTAAAATTCTGGCAACTTGGGTTTCTGTCTCTGGGAAAGCAGCCCCTCTTTTTGTCTCCGGATGCCCAGGAACGAGAGAGAAGTAGCTCCTGCAGGCTAGCTCCTGTCATGCCAAGAGGCTGGGGCCTTCACAGGCACGTGCCCATATCTGGCCACCTGCACACTCTCCTCCTCTCTGTTCATGTCAGGGAGCATGCGAGAGTGTGCTAACTCATGCACACCCTAATCACAAAGTTGTGCCAACACAGAGGCACACAAAAGGCAATTGCTGGGCACACATGGAGCTTTTGCATGACACGTCCCTCCCTCCCCAACATATATACATACACCCAAGCTGCGTATGGGCCTGTGTGCAGAGATATGACAGCACAAACATGTGCAGGATGCCCACACCTGCCCACACATGCCCACAAGCACACTGGGGATGGGTGGAGGGCAGGGGCTGCCCACATGTACCTGCAAACCCAGACCTTCCTGTGCCAAGGAACCAAGGCCTGGGCCTCTGGCCCTTTAAACATCCATTTAAAGTCTCGTCTCTCAAATAATTCAGCGGAGGCATCAGCCAAAAGGGCACACTCTCCTTCCCTTGTCTTCAGGAGCAGGAGAAAGAAGGAGACAGGAGAGAGAGTAGATTAATTGGACCTGGAACAGGAGCCAGGGATTGTGTAAGCCCAGGCTGCCAGGGAAGCGGGGCCGGTGGGGGGGGCACCACTCGCTTCTCTTATCGCCTTCTTCTGTCCTTCACTTGTCACACTCTCCCAAGGACCTCACACACATCTTCACAGGGAGGGGCAGCCTCTTTGTCCAGTCGGCCCTTGAAAATGGCCCTGAGGTTGTCTCTGCCTCCAGCACTCTCGTCAGCCTTTCTCATTCCCAGTACTAACAACCAACCAAAATCTTAGAGAGGGAATAACTCTCAGGCTGGGCTGAAGCCACTGTCCCTGCCCAGCGGTGAGCTGGGTACAAAGGGTCACTCTATAAAGCACATTCTGTCTTGATTGCCCAGAGGGAGTTGGGGATGGAAGGTGTTAGGCCTGGGCAAGGAAAAGCAAGTAGAAATTATGTAAACTGAGTCACATCCCCTGGGGTAGGGCTCAGGTGTAGACCCACAATGCCTTTTCTTTCTGTCCTCCCCCTTCTCTCTGTCACCAGCTGGGAACTGCCACAGGGTAGCGAAGGCTGAGAGGGCCTGGCTGCCCAGGGTCTGTTGACTTTACTTGCCATATCTGGCCCTTCCTGGATGTAGCCCCCATCCTAGACTTTCTGATCCTCGATGGCAGGGTCAGGGGCTGGGGTCCGCCTGGCCCATTATCGGGGTATCCTGGAGTGGGCCAGCGGGCAGCTTTAGCTCAGCATGGAGAGCTTGCTAATAGCAAGGTTGTCCCACAGCACAGGCGGCCTCCTGTGCAGGGACGAGCTGCTCCACCCCAGAAGCTTCCCTGATAACCCCAAGATGCCTCCCAAATCTAGCCCTCAGCGAGTTGCCTCCAGGACCCAGTGTGTTCCCCAGTGGGAATCAAGGCATCAGATTAGGAGGGGACCCTCCCCCCAACCACCCTCCACCCCAGCTCCTGGGGGTGCTCAGCCAGGGGCCAAGAAGTGGCAATGCTGTTCCAGGTTTGTTCAGTCATCTCTGGAAGCCCGTGGGAAAATGTTTGTTCACGTGGGAAGTCACATCTCTGGGGAAAGCCACATTCCCCAGACACGAGATATCTAGGTCAGGCTCTGGTGCCTTCCACATGGCCACCCCTCAGGTATCTGAGGGGAGTCCGCAGGCCAGCCACCACCCCAGCCCTCCTTAGTCTTCACTGACAGTCAGCCGACCCATGTGCACTGAGCACTGGGTGGAGAGATCTCACGGGGAATCAGACAGATCTCTCCCCTGGCTGTCTAGAGGGGCCCACACAGGACTAGGACATGACTACAGCAGCTTCCAGACACCCCTCATTCCACCCTCCACTGCACACCACCAGGTGTGGAACGGAGCAAGGGACAGAGACACTTCCAAGCACCACAGCAGGAAGCAATGGGGACCTTGCACTGGAAAGAGCGAGACTCCAAGATACCCCCAGCAAGGCCCATGTAAGAAGAGTATGTGCCCCCCAGATTTGTCCAGGGCATAAATCCAGGCTTGTACTTGTTAGCTGTGGCCTGTGGACAGGCGACTCAGGTGTGCCAAGCCCTAGCCTGCCAGTTCCTTCAGTGGGAACACTGATGATACCTGCCTGAAGTGTTCTTGAGAGAGTTCACTCTATGTTAACTATCACACAGCCTTATGCATCATTGAGACTCAATAGAGGGGAGCCCAGCAATTCAAAGGACCCAGGGGAAAAGAGTCTGGAACTTGGATCTTCCAAACTCTGCCTCCACATCTAGAAAAAGGGAGGAATCAGAAAGCGAAGTGTGATGAAGCCTCCAGATTTTCCAAACCTACATGGAATCTCCAAGCCCTTCCTCTTGCTTCCAGCCCCCTGGAAAAACTACCATTTTTTGAGTTTTGCATTAAAAATATGGCAGAAGAGTAGCAACCTGTGTAGAGAGGGCATATTGAGGAGCAAGATTCTTAGGGAATTTGTGCTTTTAGTCCCTCGTGCTGTCCTTTGAAAGGGCGAAGTGTGGTTTCCAGCCTTCCTAGGAGAAAGGCAGCTGCCTGAGCTCAGCGTAGGAAGCTTCCCAACTCATGGGCACCTTACACATAATTCTTACCTTGCGTGAGCTAACATTTCAATGAATAGTCCTGCTTTCTAATAAAAACAAAGGAGCCACGTGTCTCTCCAAGCCCATTAGTCTAAGAGCAGAGACTCTGGAATGGGAGAGAAGAAGGAGTGGGGTGGGGTGAGGGAGATCAGGGTCTTCACCAAAATCCCTTTTCAGCCCTCCAGCTGCACCCCAGCCACTTTCTCTCATCGCTACTCTGTGCCGGGCAAGTTTGGGTACACACAGGGATGTCAGTGTAACCAGGCCTTTAAAAAAATCCTTTTCTTCCAAATCAATGTAAAAATATTCTGCGGTACAGAGCCGATTTAATTAAAAAGGGAAAAGGTTGCCTGAAATATGCCAAAAAAAAAATTGAGCTAATGGGAATCTCATTCATTATTTAATCTCCTGCTTATCAGAACAGGACCAAAATGGAATCTAATATGGCATGTGCATAGTGTTGTCCTGGAGAGCAGACAGAAGGTAGGGAGCAGTAGGAGGGAAAGATGGATAAAGACTTGCCATTTCACTTAATATATTAAACTGGGCTGCAGGCTTTGCATCAGATTAATAACATAGTGGGCCTCAAAATACCAATAAACATGTGCATGCGTGTATATATAGATACACACACGCACGCACACACACATGCATATACATTTATCTGGTATCCATTCTTTGCATTGCACTGTAATTCATAAACTGCCATGCCACGGAATTTTATTAAATACAAATAAATGCATCTCCTCTGGCAGCCGCCCTGGAGACGATGAGACCGTGGAATGGCTGGGCAGCGTTGTGTCTTGCTGTCTTATGCTGTGTTGGCAAAACCCGCCTCGCTGTAAAGAGGGCCTGGCGGGACCTGGAGCAGACACCTTGCAGCACCCTCTCTGGAATAACGTTGGGAAGCAGGCCGACACCTGCTGGGAGTACCCCCTGTGAGACTGGCTTTGTATACACCTGTGCCTCTAATCCCCATAGCAACTGTAAAGAGAGTATCATCATCCCCATCTTGCAGGTAAGGAAACTGAGGCACAAAGATGTAAGGAAAATGACCCATGTCCAAAGAATAGTAAATGGCAGATCTATCCAGCCCTAAAATGCCTGTTCTTTTCATTAAACCATATACCTTCCTTAAGGTGGACCAGTGTGAAGCCTGGCATTCCACTTTTCATGGATGGATGGACAGATATGCAGACTAGTAGCCACTCTTCCAAGTTTCCATTTTCTTCAGACTGGACTCTTTCACCACCCAGCAGATATGCGCACCTCTAATCCCCAGCTCACCCCACTCCCCCTTCCATGCCCCATGACACCTTGCCTAACCTCTCTTCCAAAGGCACACTTTAGACCTCCCCTCCCCAACCTGCAGTTCCTGAAGTCCACCTGCTGAGCACCTGCTGAATACGAGGCCTGGAGGGCCCTGACTCAAAGGGCCATATTCCACATGCAAGATCAGTGGCTTTTCCTTTTCTTCTACCCTGACCTCCAGTGGAGCATCTGAGGGAATATTGTTTCCTTTCACAGTGCTTTGTGGTCTAGGTAACAAACGGGTCAGATGTGTTGGGGCAACTTCCCAGCAAACAGTCACCTTCCAAGTTGTCCATATGGAAATCATTTATCATGCAGATCCTTGGTAGCCCCACTGACAGGCTCCCCAATGTCCATCCCTCTCTCCCTCCCATTCCCAACAAGCCCATAATGCATGATGGTCAGTCTAGGCTGGAAGAATGGGAACATGTATGGAAGGCAAAGGATTCTAACTGGAATGGGTGTTTTTAATGCACTGTCACTTGGGCTTATCCTGGGGCATCTCCCCTCCCTCCCCTTGGTCCCACTGACCAAGCACAGATGCAAGTGTGTAGGAAACATGCATGGGATACCTGGGGTAGAGATGGGATGGACACTTTCACACCTGGGACTTCTATTCCGCCTTTAACACCAACCAGAGACAGCTCTCCTTTACTCTCATCTTCTTGGAAATTCAGCTTGAGCTGTAGGGGAGTTTAAAAATAAAAACAGAGCAGGGCACCAAACCACCTACAAAACAACTCAGCCAGGCAGTTTCTCCAGCAAACCTGCATCTTATATCTTCTGTGACAAAAAGATTTATAGCAATTTTTTATTAAAAAAGAGAGAGAGAGAGCTGCAGATAATCAGATCTGAGACGCAGAAATGGCAGCGTGGGGGTGTTATGCGTGTAAGTTATTTTAAAATATATGTTAGGTGCGTGATGGATTTTTCCGTTCCCAGCTGGAGGAGGGCCAAAGCACCCCCCCACCCAACCCATGCCTGGCCTAAAGCAATGGAAATGACGTGCGAAGGGGAAGGACAGGGATGGATGGGGGTTTGAGGAGTGCAGGAACTCACCTAGCATTTGGACTTAAGGCTGAACAGGCCTGCGAGCAGACATCTGAACTAGCCAAGGGGCTGAGATCATGTGGTAGAATCTGCCCCCGCCTGAGTCAGTTCCCCACACACAGGGAGACTTAATCCTGTGGGATTTGTAGACAACACTGTAAAAATGACTAGCTATTCAATAGTGAAAATGACTGGATAGTGAGGTCCAGGAGGGTGAGTTTGGTGGGACGAATAGAAGACATTTCAGACGGTGGAGCAGAATGAATAAAAATGCTGAGGGAAGAAAAAACATGGATCAAGAGATGTGCAATGCTTAATCCCAAAATTAAGTGCTAATGGCAGTATATCAGTCACGGAGTCAGACTCACAGGGAAGGTAGCAGGAGGACAGGGGTTGTCTAGGTGCCTCAGATCACACTGTTAAGGTGTCAGGTCTCCTCATTGGCCTTGGCCATCCTAGTTCTCTGAGCCTGTTCAGGACACCTCCAATTCTTCTGTGAGCCCAACTCGCCAAGAACCAGAGTGTGTGGGGTGAAGGGGCCAGACGACATTGAGGTGAAGGTACCACCCAGGTGTAAGAGGTTCCACCTGGGCAGCCAGGTGTGCACATGCCCCATGGGGTCAGGGCCAAACTCCTGCTTTCCAGTTTCACTTCCCCATCTGCACTCAACCTCTTTGTAGGCAAGTTAATAATCTGAAAACAAAAACTTAAATAAGTCTAGAGTCACCCTACTCAAAGGAGCCCTGGCGTGGGGGTTGTTCTTTGGGAAAAAGAGGGCTCCTCCTCTATGGGGTCTGGTCCCGAGAGCAGAGACCTCTCCCAACTACTGTGTGACTGGGACTCTGCTTCTCCGCGGACTAATGAACAGGTTACCGCTGGGCAGAAGCGAGGTGGGTCCACAGGGTTGACCGCAGCTGCAGTTGTAGCTGCCTTACGCACGAAATATAGCTGATCACACCTGGTCATGGGTTTCTGCGGGAGTAACCGACAGAAGGCATGTGGAGACCTGGCCAGCCCTGGAAGGGAATGAGGAAGGAGTGGCCGGTGGTCTAGAGCCCACTTCAGGTGGAAGAAGCTGGCTCTGAACCACTCTGGCTGCCTGGTAGGGGTTCTGCCTCCTGGACAGATGGCCTCACGGCAGGGGCAAGGCCAGGGCAAGGCCAGCCATTGGCACCTAGGCTGAGGTAGGGGCGTGGCCTCTGAGGACAGGAAGTGAGAATTGGGGCCAAAGCTGGGCTGTCTGTTGCTGAGACCATCTCGGAGGATCAGACGATGGCCTCTTTCTTGAGAGCAGCCCCAGCCCAGAAGGCCCCTGTGCGCTGTCTGTCGCACACACACAGGGCCCAGCACACTTCATTTGAATGTGCGTTTATGGAAATGCTGACATGTGTCATTCACGCTTCTGCCCAATACCTCCCTTCTGCCAGATCGGAACACACAGGATATTATCCGCCACCCCCATCTGTGAGGTCACACACTGTCTGTCACAAGCACCATCTCTCAGGCCCACATCCAGAAGGCGGCACACACAGTCAGGTGTAGGTGGGGCCAGGCCTCACCCCTCTGCATCATCACACACCTGCACAGCAAGTGCAGGCTGTCCCAGCAGCACATGACCCTCCCCCCACCATGATCATCCCCATGTCACACAGGGTCACACATTGTCACCTGCAAACACTGTTACCCCATTCCTCCACTCCAGCCATTGTCCCCAGCCTTTCTTGCGGGCCTAGCTGGACTGGGGGAGGGGCACGGAGAGCAGCAGGAGAAGGGGTGGCCTCGCCTTCATGGAGGGTGACTCCTGGTGTTATTTTTAAACCTTCCCCTCATTTGCTAAATGAGGCTTTCACTCAGGCTCCCTTTGAAGCGGCTGCTCCTAACAGCGGGGGGTGGGGAGCAGTGGCCTGACAGATGCTTAAGAATTTATGGGTGAAACTTGCTGACTCAGGCCCGAATTACTTGCTGTCCCAGGACTGTATTTAGTCCAATAAGCGCTGCTGGCTGGCTTGCCCCTCCCTCCTCCGTTACCTTCTTTCTTTTTCTGCCTCCCTCACTTCTGCCTGTCTCTCCCCCCGCACCCTGGCTGTCTCAGCCCAAGCACCTTTCTCTGCTCTCCTCCTTCTTTAGTGGGTACCCCAACGCCTTCCCCCAGGAGATGGCCAGCAACACCAGTGAGGGAAAAAGCCAGTCCTACCCAGAACCTGTGTGTTCATGGAGGGGGGAGGCCGGAGTAAGGGTGCAATGGGGGAGGAGCTGAGGAAAGCTCTGCTGAGGAGGGGGCCGTGAGCTAGGCCTGAAACAGACCTTGAACTTGGTAGGTGGTGGAAGGACAGCCTGGTGCCCCTCCACCGCCTACCAGAGGAGGAGCAGCGGCAGCGTCAGGAATCCCCAGGGCAGAGTAAGCCGAGTGTGTGTGTGTGTTGGGGTGGGAGCGGGGGCAGGGAGCAGGGTGAGGTGATAAGGGAGTTCTGGTAGGGGAAGGGAAGACCATTTTGAATTTTATAAGTTCCCTTCGATTTGAACTTCGATTGACTTTCTCACATATTTATTGTCTTTCCTCCTCACCTTTTCACCACCCAGACCCTGGCTCTTGGCTAAAATAAAGAATGACAAACAGCTTCTACCCCTACCCTGTCCCACACCCAACGCCCCGTCTGTGGGAAGGGGGCCCTCCCCAGAGCACAGGAGAGGACAGGCGATGCTGTGGCAGCCAGGGCAGGGTCAGGAAGGGCAGCCCCACAGGCCTGAAGGAGGCAGGGCACCGGGCATGCACCTCAGGCAAGCGCAATAGAAGGGACGTTTGGAAACAGGAATGAGCACCCTGGGGCCCAAATGCCTCTTTCCCCACATGGACAACATTAAAGACGATGGTAATTAAACTGAAATGCAAATTAAAATGGTTCAAACCAAACACTTAAAAACTCACCTCTGCAGCCTCCTTACTCATTCGCATCAAATCATTTATCCCATGAAAAGGGGCCGGTCCCCTCCAGGTAGTCCTGGAAATAAAAAAGAAAGGAAAGTCCAGACACAAGGAGTCCAGCTGACTGGGGACTGGGTGGAGGCGAGGCCCAGGGGTACAATGATTTGTCCCAGCCACCAGCAAACCAGTGGCACACACATAGGTCTGAAGGCCAGACAGGTCCAAGGAGGGAATGACACACCTGGACAGGCAGAAAGAGCTATGGTCACTGCAGGTCACCAGTCAGTCCACCTCAGCTCTGGAAGGGCAACGTTCTCATGTCTTTACTAGGCTGGGCAACAGCTTGTACCACTGGGACAGGTGAGAGACAGCCTGTGTGAGTACAGCTGGGCGAGAAGGATGCTGCATTGTCACCACCAGTGTCACCCCATCAACTACAAGTGTCTACAAGGCCAGGGACTTTCTGAGCCACAGCTAGAGCCAGGGAATGCCCAGATCCATGGCATGTGGGGTCAGGACCATGTCCTGAACTGGGCTGCCTGAGAACTGAATGAGTTCAGGCCTGCACAGCACTTGACCTGTGATCAGTGGTCAGTCAACACAAGTCAGTGTTCGTGCCTGAGACGGCACGGGTCACACTGAAAGACATTCTCCTGAGTGCTCCCTGACAAAGGCCGAGCCCACTGTCTCTTCCATGATGCTGCTGTACCGGGCAGGAGCCCTGGACAAGGCTTTCACACGGTAGGCGCCTGCTGAGCTGTGAGCTGCCCGATGCAGCCAACCACACAGAAGTGTTCGCCAATGGGCCTCGCAGCTCCATTCTGAAGGAAGGAATGGCCCATTGGGAGAAGGCAAGTAACAATGACCATCTTTCCCATTTCCATCTCTTTCTTTTCTGAGTGAAGAAGACCTGTCCCCAGGCGCCCCAGTAAACCCAGCAGCCAGTCAAAGTCCTAGTCAGGGCCCCCACCCCACAACCTCAGGAACACGCGGAGACCAGCAGAAGCAACTGGAAAAGGGTCCCCACTACCTACCCCTGCCCTGAGCCAGTCCTGGGACCCCCGCCAGGCCTAGCACTGCATCAAGACTGCCCAGGACCTGCTGGGATCAAGCTGTTCCAACGATGAAGCACAAATCAGCCACCCTCGGCCCTGCCATTTGCCAGAACCAAATTCATGAGCCTCTGATAAATAATTCAGGCTTCTCCATCTGTGGAAACGTTGAATTTGGCCTAATTTCTCTCATAAACAAAGAACATCATCTGCTCAGAACAGTAAAATGGATACCAGTCAAATTTTTTAAAAAATATATAGTCCAGTGTATTTCATCCATTTGGGGTCTGAGACCAGGGAAACCAGGTTGCCTTTTGTAAATATGGGTGGACAGTGAAATAAACTGAGACACCAAGTCTGCTTTGAGGATCTGGGACTGGGTGGGTGGCTCAGTGGAGAAGAGGAGAACATATTTGAGATCAATGGATGTGCCTAACTGCAGAGGAGTCTCCATTCACTGACGTCGGCTACATGATTTGTTTCTAAGTAGTATTTGCTGAAAGAATGTGAAAGCAATAAACACATTTCTTTGGAAATGTTCTTAAGCCCAGGAGTACCAGATTTGTCTGGAGAAACAGAACCATAGGAGATACACATAGACATACAGACACACTAAGACATGCAAATACAATAATCTATATGTATAGATGTTAAATGTATGCATAATATATATTAACACATATTAAAAGGTTTATATCAAGGAACTGACCAATGCGATTGTGAGGGGACTGGCAGGTCCGAAATCTGCAGAGCAGGCCAGCAGACTAGAAGCTCTCAGGTAGACGCTGATGCTGCCGTCTTGAGGCAGAATTTATTCTACCTCAGAGAAACCTCCTTTTGTATGGAAGGCCCTTCAACTGATTGGATGAGTCCCACCCACACAATCAGGAATAATCTCCTTTACTTGAAGTCAGTTAACCACATCTTCGAAACGTCCCAGCAACACCTAGTTTAGCACTTGATTGACTAGCTGGGTACTGTAGCCTAGCCCGTCGACATACAGAACAAAGCATCTCACCAGGTTTGCCTCCGGTATTTGCTCCTCCTTCAGTGTCTTGGCCACCCACCAGTCGAAATCAATGAGACTCACCTGCACGAGCAGGAAGCAAAGCATCAGCGAATGTCTGAGCCTAGGGTTCTGGGGCCCCAAGGAAGATGTGACTGGGGCAATTGAAGCCAAGAGGCTGAACTGGTTTGCCCAAGGTCACACAGCTAGTTATTGCGCAGGTGTGTTCAGGAGTCAGGACCGCAGTATTCTTTCTCACCAGCCATCTGGACCCAGCACTTTGCCTGCCTCTGGATCTTGGGCAGGGTCACGTGCCCAGGAAGGCACGGGAAGTAATGAGAGCTCCATAGGCATGTGGCTTTGTTCCCAACCAACTCTGGGCCAGTAGACTAGTGGATCTTGGGCACTTCATGTTTCTGTTGTTTGGGGTCTTCTAGACTGATCATCTCCCAGTTGTTTGTAAAAGCCCTCCCAGAATACATGGCATCCCATTGTTGATTTAGTGTTTCTGACTAACAATGACCATGAACTGTTCTCCTGTGCACTAATCAGCTCAGTGCCCTGTCGTCTGGCAGAGATGGCGCCCCATGGATACTGACCTGAAAGAGGGGGCAGGCCTTAACACAGGTGGGACAGTCGTAAAAGCACACACGTGTGAAGTGTGAGCAGTCTACAGGGCTCGTGCATGTGGCCTCTGCTAACCCTCTCAGTCCCCTGAGGTAACATGGTTGAAGAGCATGAGGGTTTGGCAGGGGAAAGGGCCTTCCCCAGGTGGTGGCTCTCAGGACTTCTTGGCCAAAGCTCAGGTGACTGCGAGCACAGTGCTCTGCCCACCAAGCCCACCCCTCACGAGAATCCCACACCTTGGAGACCAAGGCCAGGGACTCCACACAGTGTCCATGGCCTTGGTGTTCCTTCCTGGCCCCCTCCACCTACCAGTGTCCTGAGGAAGAGGAACCCTTAGAGCCAGGGAGGAGGGGGAGATGGAGGGCGCTGGCGCAGCCTTGTCTCAGCAGGAGGCCCTCTCCGGGAGCCAGCTGCCCCACTCCTGGACCACGGCAAGAGGCCTCCTCGCACCGATCCTGGGCCAGCTTCTTCCTCAGGATAGACAGTAGGTCTGCTTTCCATTGCCCCTCACAGTCCAGAGCTGGGCCTTAGGGCAGCCACATGTGTGCGGCCCTGGCCAAGCAGGGAGGACTCCTTCCCAGCAAAGGCCGTCGTCCCAAATAGAATGCTTCTCCTCTTGTTCCACAATGTACCAACCCATCCTCCCAAGACAGGATTTTCACTGTCATCCCACCCTCTTCGGCACACATTTCCCAGCCCTCACTACCTCCTAACCTCCAAACTCCAGAACTTTGCAGAAGGAAGAAATTTGGCCAGACTGTTATTGAAAGGGAAGGGGAAGCAGGCCTCAGAGGCTATAAAAGCTCTCCCTGCCTCCCAGCAGTGGGAGCTGGCTGTGCCTGCCCTCACCCGGCACACACACGTCCTCCCTAAAGCACCTGCCCTTCACACTCTGGATGGGCCCAGGGCCCCTTTACAGCCCTGCTGCCTGGCCCGGGCCTGGGCAGGGAGGGACAGGAGAGAGGACGCAGCCCATAATCAGGACAGAGGGCGGGAGGCTGCCCTGCATCAAAGGGCAGAGCCAACCTTGGGTCAGAGCAAAGCACCTCCAAGGAGCCCCCAGGTCGGGCACAGGACTCATAGGAGGGGCAGGGCTCAGAGACAGACCCCGGTTCCAGCCACAGCAGTCCCAGTCCCGGCGGGGCTCTGCGCAGCTGGAACTGGGCTTCTTCCCTGATAAAAAGCCAGCCATACCTGCCTCACAGGGTTCTTGGGCAGCCATTATTTACAAATACAGAGAGAGCCATAAAGCAGAATATGTTCCTGAAGCAGGCAGTGACTGCCCACCCCGGGCCTGGTTTCCGGACAGCATGAGCTATGTGTGCTCAAGAAGAAGTGGTCAGAGGGGGCTCAGAGCCCAGACCCCAGCCGACACACACACACACACTCCCTGGGGCTCCTCCGTGCACTACTTGCAGACCCCAAACAATGCCTTCGAGCTGCATATGAGAAAACAGAAGCCTAGAGAGGGCTGGAGGCCCTCCCAGGCTGTCCTGCCCCAGGCCTGCAATGCCCTCCCCCTCTCCAATTTAGACTGGAACCTCCAGGAGGGCAGGAGTTGTCCAGTCCAGCACCAAAGTGACCACAGAGCCCAGGAAATCTTCCTGAACAAATGAAGGGATAGCCAAGGCTCCTCGCACACAAATGCACACAGGCTCTCTAAATGGAGGAGTGAGGGGCTGAGTGTGCAGGCATCGCAGCGGATTTAGGAAATCTAGGGCCACAGCCAGGCACTGAGCCCTGAACGGCTGCTGTGTTTCACAGAGGGACGACCTGCGAGCCTTGTAAGGTTTGGGAGGGGTGAGGGTTTGTGGGAACCTGGGGGCGACAGGGCCGCGGGGAAGCATGTGGCTGAGCGTCAGTGGGCAGGTCCCCATCGCTTCCCTCCCCACCGAGCCTCATGAGGTCCAGGGTCCAGCTGCAGCGCAGGCGGGCACACCAGTGGCACAGCCAAAATGAAGACATCCAGACACGAGGCTGTATCTTCTGAGACGGAATCCTGGCTCTTGCTACTTTAATTAAGAAAAACAAAAGACATGAGCAGGGAAGCCTGCCGGGGAGATGCCCGGGGGAGGTGGAGAGGATGGTTCTTGGCTTCCTTCAGGAGGGCTGTCTGCGAGGAACGCTTAGTGGTTTGGCTGTGCTGTCAGCGAGACTGAGGTCACAGGTTCACACCCCACAAGCAAGGAAAAGAACCCAAATTCCTTGTCCCAGACTGACCCCAACCACAGCTTCCAAGTGACCGAGCTCTGTGCCGCCAGCCCCCGGCCTCGTCCACGCTGTCTCTCACAAGGACACCAGCATGACGGGGCTGCTGCATCCCCTCAGCCATCGTCTGATGAGCACCTACTAAGCTGGAGCTCAGTGCATAGGACACTCAGTGCCAAGCTCAGTGCTTTTAGATGTGACCATCCCGGCTCCTTCACTTGTTTGTGTCTGTCTGTTTCTAATCCTTTTCAAAGCCTAGTCACACCCACCATCTTGAGGAATGTTCTCAATAGCCAAAATTTACAGATGGGAAAAGGGCAGCACGGTTAGGACAAGAATTTGGACTCCAGCCTGGGAGCCACCGGTCCTTGCCGCATTGTAGCACGTGCTGTACGGGCACGGGCTGGTGGGTTGCACCCATGGCGTACACGAGGGAATCTGAAGCCAGAAGTCCTGGTGGTGTTCAGGGGGTTTGTGGGGTGGGAGGTGGTGAGTGGAGTGAGCAGAAGAGCTTCCAGCCTTGCAGGGAGAATCCCACAAGTTCACGCAAATATGCCTCGGCTGAGCCCCCAGGGAAATGTACGAAGTCAGGCAGTCTGCATTGTGGGCTAGTTGGGGAGAAAGGCCTCACCCTCACAAATAAGACAGAACATGGCCTCAGACCATGGGTCGGACTTACCTGGACAGACGAGAACCAGGAGAGGTGTCAGAAAGTGGAATTGTGATGAGCAAAGATTCTGAGGAAGAATGAGAGGAAACTGCTGGATCCCTGAAAGGAATGGGGCTACAGGAGAGCAGGACGTCGGTTGGTGCTGGGGGTCCTTGGATTTCGGGCTGGGAGCCTGCACTGGACACTGCAGGCTGCGGGGGCATTGAAGGCAGAGCGCCGCAATGCCAGCCCCACGCGGGGACTTTAGAATGGGGTCTGGTACTGGAGTGAGCTGTTTGGAGTCCTCATAAACCGTCAGGCAGAGCTGGTCCCAGCCCACCAAGAGGTCCACTGGGTTGGCTTTACACCCCCACTCACTGAGTCTTCTCCCCAGGCTGGAAACCTCCAGGTAACCTAGTCACACTTGGAAGTGGGGACCTTGGCATTCACTCCTCCCTGACCTGACATCTCAGGTAGCTTGATGTTTTACAAGGGTAGCCCAGAGATGGGCTACTAATTTCAGAATGATGAATTGCTAGTGGTGAAAACCAAGACACTGCCTGTCACTCACTCTCTCAACAAATCTCCAGTGAGCACCTGGCGTGCACAAAGCATGGGGCACAGTGACAAGGAAGGATGCAGAGACATCAACCCAGGCTCTGACTCACAAGAGCCTGTAAGTGAGAGGACCAGACGTGTCTGGTCCTTCGCACGCAGCCCAGCCCACTGAGGGAGTGGGAACCCTCCGCTGAATGGAGGTGTGCAAGAGGAAACTGTGACGGGAGTGAGCCAGACCCAGTCCAGCCAAGGCCATGGCTCTAAACGCTGCAGGAGAAGTTCGGCAGGAGGCTGGACACAGGAGGGAATGAGCCCGCGTCCCCCTGCACTAGGCTCTGCTGGGAAGAGTGGACGTTCCGTAGGAGAGGCGACCCAGTGAGGGAATATTTAGACAGAGATAGTGGGTGAGATCAGGCAGATGCGGTAACCCTGTGGCCATGGTGCTGGAGGGCGACTTTCCGTTATGGAGAATACTCCTCTGGAACGGTACTGGGGATTGGAGTTTGGAGATTATTGGGGAACAGGAGAGGAGACCATGCAAGCGGTGTGATAGGGTTTCCTTAGGGTCATGCCATGAGAATGGCGAGGAGGCCGAGAAGGAGCCAGGGGCCACCAGCCGGGCTGTGGGAGAGCAAGTAAAGCTGGGAGCACCCATACAGGGCTCAGAGGCTAGGAGGCGGCCCCCATGACTGGAAAATGGGCAGGTCAGGAGTTCCACTGTGGAGGGGGCGCATTTGGGGGTCTAAAAATAGTACGCCTTACTGGGCTGGCATGGGGTGGGCTTTTCAGTCCTCCTACCCCTTCACCCCTCCACACGCCCCGCCCCATTCTTTCTACAATGGAGTGGATGCTGGGGCTGCGGTGGGAGGACCCTGGCATAGAGTTATTAAGACATCTGTGTCTCTAATGAAAAGTTACCCGTTGCCGGGCAGGGGAAGACACAAATCATTATGAATCAATTTAGCTCTGGCCAGCCATCTGTCCGGGCCTCACGTGGGGGGAGCCAGATGCTGCAGGGAGATGCCGGCACGCTCTCCCCTCCCAGCCCAGCCTTTGGGCTGGACACATTGCCGGGAGGGGACATGGGCTACCCATCAGGCGGGGACGCTGGACCCAGGGCAGACTGTCATCCAGGACCCGTCCCAGGGCCTGCGTGGGTCTGAGGCCCGCGGGGACCCCGTAGTGTGCCCAAGGGTCCAGGCCAGGTCTAGAGGCAAGGCAGGGATGTGTGAGCCGGAGTGGGGAAAAGCGGCCAAATTCTGCCCCTCAGCCTTCCCCCTTCTGGCCATTCAGCCCACGCCCTCCATCCCGCCCTTCGCGCCTGGTCCCGAGTGGGTTGCAGCGCTTGCCAAGCGCACTCCGACCACTGTCATGGCTCGGTTGGTATAGAGGCCGGCCCCGCCCACTCCCCCGCCGCGCCCCCTCCCGCGGGTCCTGAGCATCTGCCGCCGCCGGCCCCTCCTGTGGGCCCCGGTGCCAGCGCTGCCCTGAGGAGAGGAGCGCGCCAGTTGTCGCGCGTGCCCCGCGGCCCCCGACAAGCTGGCAATTTGTTGTTGTTTGTTGAGTGCTTTTGTCATGCAAATCCCAGAGCCGGCCGCTGGCGCTGCGCTCTGAGGAGGTGGGGTGGTTTTTTTCTTCATTTTTTCCTTTCCTTAGCCTCTGCGGTTGCAATTGTTAGTGTTGCTTTAAAAAAAAAAAAATTAAGGCAGGTAAAAATATGACTTACTTGATTTCATTTGCGCTTCGCGTTTGTAGCTCCCCAATGTGCCCCTCACCTCAGAGGCTGCCAAGGATAGGGGTGGGGGTTGTTGATTAGGAGATGAAGCATCTGTCTAGAGGGACACCCTATCACCAGGAAAGACTCAGGCGCTTGGGCTGGAGCACTGAAGCCCAACTCCAAAACCAAGCCCTGGCAGTGAAACCCAATACCTCCCCCTCAGCCCCTGCCTCTCTTGGGCTGTCCCTTTGAAGGGTTGCCTGGGGGTATGGGACCTCAGCCTGATGCCAAAGTCCGCAGTCCATGGGGAGTGTGTTTCCCTGGGACCCCTGGCAGCTCCAGTGCTGTCTTTCCCACACTGACCTGGGCCTGAGTGTCCCAGAGATCCAGGCAAGGCTCTCTACCTGTCTTTGGACAGCCCCTCCTGATGGCGCAAGTTGGGTCCCAAAGGTCATTTTGTGTCAGATTACCACCAAAGGCAGGGAGAGAGCTGGTTCTCAGAAGGGATTTTAGTGAATTCTTGACTAACCTAATAAACCCTAAAAAGCAAAGCATGTCCCCATCGTAACATTTACCCCATGTTAGATTTCCATGGATCTGAGTGGCTTTGAGCAAGTCCCAGGTGTGTTCATCAGGGAAGCCTGTAGCCTGGGTGGGCTTTCCCTGCGGGGTGCCAGGCCAAACTCGTTATCCCTTGACCAGGCAGTAGTGAGTAGGAAGACACCAGGGTCTTCCCAAGAAGAACAGAGCTAGTCCTCAAGGCTCTGCTCTGTTCCTCGCTCCCCAGTCCCACTGTTCTCTCAAGACGTAGTGCCTTTCACAGTCAGCCCAGGCTGCCGTAACAGAAAACCACAGTCTGGGTGGCTGAAACAACAGAAATTTATCTCTCACAATTATACAGGCTGATGAAAGTTCAAGATCAAGGTGGCTAGTAGGGTTGGTTCCCTGGTGAGGGCTTTCTTTCTGGGATGCAGACAGCCCCCTTCTTCCTGTGTCCTCAGATGTCGGGGAGAATGAGAAGCAAGCTCTCTTGTGTCTCTTCTGAGGGCACTAGTCCCATCATGGGGCCAGACCCTCATGACCTCATCCAAACCTAATTACCTCCTAATTACCTTCCTCACCTCTTTGAACCTTGTTCTTTCCTTCTTCAGGAAGGTCTCTCAGATGTAGGAGAACAGAGACCCAGCTCTCTCTGGCAGCAGAAGATGCAGCATGTGTGTGTGTGCACACGCACGCTCACGTGCATGCACGCACGTCACTGTAGCAGACAACAATCGGTCTGAGTTTGTGAATTGCAGAATGGGTATTTGTGCATTCAGGCCCAGTGCTTTGGGGACCAGGAATTTCTGGAAAATGGCCCACTAGGGATGGCTGCCCGCCTGCCCTGGGTAACATCTCCAGTCTGCCTGTGAGCACAAAGGAATTTTCCAAGCGCAGGAAACAGTGTGTTGTTTCGAAAAAAGCAGAGCTGGGCTTTGTGGTGGTCTCTCCTCCTTTCTTCTCTCAACTTAGTTGGGCTCTTGGCGGTCAGCGTGGCCAATAGTCAGATTCAACATGACGTGTGCGGAGCAGAGGAGTCCTCGCTACATCGTAGCCCACGTCACTCGCAGGCTGTGCATGTAAACAGGAAGCATCTCAGTGGGGTATTCAGGGGGTGCCCCTTATGCAAAACAGATGGTCAAGTGCAAACCTGGCAGCTAAAACAAGAGTGGCATTCTAGAGTACTTTCTTGCGGGCCCCCTGGGGTGTGGGCTGGATGACCACACGGATGGAGGTCCTGTCATAGGTGAGGAACCCGCCGCCTGACACAGCTTCCAGCCTGTTCTTCGGAGAACACCTTTCTTTCTCTGCTTCCCCTACCAGAGATAAGCAGATACACACATGTGACGCTGAATCTTTATCACAGAAGTAATCCCGGTTGAAAGGGAGCAGAGAGCCCACAGCCCCTGGGGTCTGAATTTGGTTCCTGTGACCCAGTTGCAGGCAGCATCATTTACCCATCCGCACTCTCAGCTCCACACATGAAAAGCCGCCCTGGGACCAATTGTGCCCTGGATCTGGGCTCTCGGGGTGGGTACAGCAGGCAGACACTGCAGCTGACAGTGCCTACCTCGCTGCCTGCCTCCTGTCTGTGCTCTCACGCCCCTCCCTGCCTCCCAGCCCAGCTCTGCCTCTCCTCCCTGCTTCCCCATCTCTCCTGCCCAGAGCCCTGGGCTCCCTTCCCTCTGCTCCTGGAGCCCTCCTCATCTGAGACCTGGTACACAATCCCTTCTCTGTGGCCGGCCCCGTGCAGGTGCCCGAGGGGGCCTCAGGAGAGAACCCACGAAGCCAATGTTGATGGAGCATCAGTTAGGGTCCATTCACTGAGCTAGGACTTGGAGCACTGAGAAGAACTGAGGGAACCCATGATCTGGTGGGGGAGACAGATTCCTAAGCAGACCGCGGCAATGACAGAAACAACCCACGCTGGAAGATAGGGTCACTCAAACACAAAGAATGTTCTGGCACATGGGACTTTGTCAAGTGCAACTTACAGCCAGGCGGTGCCCCCTGAGTTCAGAGCAAGCAGGATCGGCAGCAGCTGCTGTGGGGCTTCAGAGAGGAGAGAGCTGCTCGTGAGGGTGCACCCCTGCCGGTGTGGGCGTGGGTGCTGCACCATGAAGAGGGGCAGATTTGCTTGAGGATGTGTCCCTGTGTCCTAGATGGTTAGGAAAGATTTCGGGGTCTATGGCCCTCCGCCCCTCTCAGGAAACAAATGGGAATTATAGCATAGGTGTCTTTTGCCCAGGAACCTCTCTCTCTCTTTCTGCTCCTTACGCTTTTATGTCTGGCCACCTACGGTCTACAATTTAGTGCCCCTCCCCCAGCCATCCAACCGCTGCCTTCTCCTTCCCCTGTCCTCTGTCCCATGGCAGCCTGGCCTCGGCTAGACCAGACCAGACATGACTGAGGCAGGCAGCCTCCTCACTTCAGGCTTCTGTGACAGCTGACAATGTTACAAGGACGGGCGTCAGGGAGGACGGGTGGCCCGCTCCCTCCAGCGGCTGCCCCTCTGCTCCATTCCATTAGGATTGATCAGGCTGGGTCAGGGGTCCGCTGGGCCTGCACCGGGCTCCTGGAGCTTTCAGGATGACTGATGGCAGTGCCACCACTGTGGCACCACCCCCTCCACCAGCCCTCACATCCACCTAGCTCTTCTCCATTAGCCCATGCCCAGTTCCCTCCCACCATGGCTCTTGTTCTAGCTCTTCCTTCCTTCCTCCATCCCTCACTCCCTTCATTCCTTCCTTTCGTACTTCTGCCCCATCCCCCACCCCAAGCTGTAACCGCTCCCTCTACTTTGCTAGGCTCATCCTCCCCAGCACACTCCAGGTACTCTCACTCACGTGGCAGTGGGATTGGTCCCGCCAACAGCCTTGACTTAGAAAAGCCCCCTTTTCACTTTTAATCGGCCGTCAGGCCCTATGTGCCCAGCAGAGGAAAAGAGAAGAGAAAGTACAGTGACCGCCCTTAAAGAGTTTCCCTCTAGATGGGGTGAGGAGACCCACCTGCACAAAATCATTAGAAAATCAAACCAAGCCTGGGTAGAAGATGTGGGCACAGAGATGGGATGAGTGACAGGTGGAGGCACCTCCATAAGCCCACATTGTGGGCTCCCACGCATGCCCCCGCATGCACAGTGGAGCAGGCAGCGGCCCCCTGGAGGGTGTCCTGAGGCCAGCAGGCCAGGAGGGTACTGCCTGGGGGAAAGCTGCTGTTCCTGCTCTCCTGAGTGGGCCCAGGCAGACTGGAAGCCTTGAGTCCTGTACAGAAGTGAGCCTCGATCCCCAGAACCCACCCGGGGACCACCCAGGGCCCACCCGAAGTATCCGCAGATCATGACCGTTTCCTGACAGTGTCCTCTGCAAGATGACCAGGTGTGACTCTCCGCAAGGTGTGGCTGTGTGTGTCTGGGACCAGTGTAGATTCACTGTGCATGGCCTTGCATGACAGGTTAGGTCCAGATGGGGCAGAATATGTAGCTGGTATAGTTGAGGCTATGTCTGTAAACACGTTTGTGTGTACGTGTGTGGGTGTGTGACGTGCAGGTGCGATGATGTGGCTGCAGGACTCGGGCTTCCAGGTTTAAGGGAAGGGACCATGCTTAGTTGACATCCACTCTCCGTTTTCTCCTGCTCTCCTCCTCCCCTGGGCACTCAGAGGTCCTGCCATAGTGAGCAGATCAGCTCAGCTCCCCCTCCCTCACACACTTTTAATCAATTTGGTGCTTTCTTGTCAAGAAGACAAGCTATTTGCTTCCTGAGGATCAGATGGTGATGGATGAAATATAGGGAATAATTAAATTAGCAGTGTAATGGTGGTGCAAACCTCAATTAAAAAAATATTTCCATTGTCATAAAGTCTAGCCATAAATTTTAGGAGCCCTGCATCCCTGTGGCCTGCAATGCTCAGTGGCTGGACTGGCCGCCCGGTGGATGGGGGTTCCCATCAGGCCTGGGGGCAGGGCTGGGCTGCTTGAGGGAGATCCGAGGCCTCCTCCCCTACGCCATACCCTGTTTCTGTCCCTGTCCCTTCTGAGCCGGACAGTGTCAGCTTCAGGGCTGTTACTGGTTCCAGCCTAGTGTTTCAGGTATTTCCCCAACTCTCAACTTGGTCTACCCTTCTCCCTTCATGCTTCTTCTCACTTTAAACCAACCATCAGGAACTTTGGGGGGCTGGGCCCCATCCTATTTCACCAGCACAGGCTCCCAGGCCTGTTCGTGAGGTGCTGACTCTGCCCCATGTGAGAGTGTCCCCGCTCCCGAACTCAGGAAGACCCACTGGGAGGGAGCCACAGTACCTGCGCGCAGCAGGAAATCCCTGTCCTTTGACAGAATGAACACTGGTCATCCTCCAGGGCACTGGGGAAGATCTTCTGAGGAGAGAGGGGCCAGGATGGTGAGTGCCGAGGTGCTCGAGCAGAAGCAGAGGGTGTGGGAGGGGGTTGGGGAAGGGACTGGAGAAGGGGGCCCTCGGTGTCCTGTGAAGGCCCTGGAAAGGCCCCCACTCCCGCCTAGGGGGAATTGGCTGCTCCTCCCTCCCACTAGCGTTTATGGCAATAACTGCTCACTGTATGGCCCATTATGCTAATGAATTACAGCAACAGACTTCAATGGGTGTGTATTGCCACCTTGAGCTCATTAGTAACCAAGGAGAGGGCCCCCATGCAACAGGAAAGTTGGAGAGGGAACAGTGCAGGGTCAAGTCTGGGCCAGGGCAGTGCTGATGCCTGGGAGGGAGAGAAGAGAGAGAGGGTCAGAGGGAGGAGGCTGAGGAAGAGGGAGACGGAGAAGAAGGGGAGGTGGAGGGAAAGGGGTGGGGAAAGAGGAGGAGGAGGAGGAAATGAGAAGGAAGGAGAGGGAAAAGCCAGAGCAGCAGTCAGAAGCCTGCGCGTGACCAGACGGGGACAGGGACAATATTTCCCCCCGTCTCTTTGTGCATAGCTTCTGGTTCCTTAGGATAGAGCCTGACAAATGCGCTAAGGTTGGCCTTGACCCCTCATGCTCACCTTTCTTCTCCAGAGAAGCCCCCTCTCCCACCTCAGACGGTCCCTCTCCTTCTCTTTCCCCTTAATAAAATCTTCCCCAAGGAAAGGACTTCTCTAACTCACACTGCTGTGCCTCCCAGGGGGTGTTGTATTACAGCAGGGACAAGGACAGTGAAGGCCATTTCGGGATGCAGAGTGTCACCAGCTGGTGGGAAGGACGAGGGTCTGGGTGGACACCATGGGGAAAGCAGGCTTCCCCGAGCCCCAGGCTGGCTGCCGCTAGACCCTGGCTCTGCTGGGCTGTGGGTGCTGGTGCCCCTCGCTGCCCAGGAACCTGGAGCTTCGGTGAGCCCTGGACTCTTGCACCAGCCTCTCGAGGTCAGAAAAGGCCCCAGCTCAGGGTCCTCAGGCTTCTCGTCAGTCTCTGGGTCTGTCCAAAGAGGTTCCGAAGGAGCAAATGAATCTGGTCCTCTGGGGGTGGAGTCTGGCCTGGTTCAACCCTAAGGCCGGCTCTAGGGAGGCTACATGTCCCAGACCTCCAGTACTGGACAGAAGCCACAACTTGGAGGTCAAGGAAGCAGCTGGCTGACTGTGGTTCCAGGCACCCAGCGCCCAGACCACAGGGCAGAGGCCAGCCATGGCGCAGAGGCAGGTTCTGAGAGCCCCACTGCCGGCTGGGAAGCAGGGCCTGGTGCAAAGGTGTGGGTTCAGCTTCGCTGAGGGAACCACCCTCGGAGGTTCGTACTCCACCCCCCCACCCCCACCCCCGCCCCACTTGCTTCCAGCAAAGTGACAACCAATAGGCAGGCAGGAAAGGAGGGGTGTGTCCAGGTTTCTACTGAAGAGCCTCAGGCACAAATAGCATACAAGGGAACAGAGGAACTTAGGGTTATCTCTCTCCTTGAGCTGCTAGGACCTGGGCCTTGGGCAAAGGTCAAAGCAATACCTACACATCCCAAAGTGAGGCCAGCAGGAGTGGGGCAGCTCCAGACGCTGCAGGCACAGCCCCGCGAACCCTGTCTCTGAGGCCGCCACTTAGAGCTGAGAAAGCCCCAGGGTGATAGGCGTGTTTTTCTTTTCTTTTCTTTTTTTTTCTGCTGGCAGTTTCTTCTTCAGGTCACTGCAAGAGAGTACAGGCTTATCTTTATAGGAGGAGATAAAACCTTCCCAATGTGAACAGAATTCACAGAACCCAACTCTGTACACAGAGCCTGAGGTGGGAGAGCAAAGTAAGGAGGTGAGCGTGTAGTCAAGGGTTTCTTCTGTGAAACCCTGGAGGGGTAACTATTTAGGAAAATAGAAACTATTTAGAACCATAACAGTTAAAGATTATTGAGGAAGGGACTGAATTGTACTTACGTGGTGTTTTCTTTATAGGCTTGTTTTATAAGACTTTCCAATCTCCTGTTTAATGGCGCCATGTTCAAGTTAATTTCATTCAATCAAAAGTTCTATTTTGACTTTTTCTAAGGATAATTAGTGGGAACACACGTGTTCTCTTTTGGTTAATGGTTTCATCACCTACACTGTCTCTAGATCAGGACGGCTCATCATTCGTGCGGATTCTGCCTCACCCATCTCTTTTCTCATCTACTGGGCCTCCCTCCTGGGCCTCTCTGCAGCAACATCCTCCATCCTGATCCTGCTGAACTCCAGCTCAGCTTCCCACCTCCGAAGGCCAGCACTCTCACCTTCCAGCTGCCCAGCCCCAAACACCAAACACTCCTGTGGGTCTCTCTATGCAACGGCCTTCCCCCCCCCACCACTTCCTGTGGAAAGGAAATGGAAGAAAGGTGTTTCAGGCTCACTGTGGTCCGGCCCAGGTGCTGCCGAAGCACCTCAGCTTCTGCTTTCCTGGAAATTCTGTGCCACATCCCTTTTCATCCCTCCCCTGTGGTTAGTTCTGTGCCCTCTCTTCTCATTCTGTGGATTGCCCCTTCCTGCCCATGGGCACATACAATCCTGGCACACTCTTGTTCTCTCCGTACTTACCTCCCTCTGTTCCCGCCTCCATGATGGCTTTCCCTTCTTTAAGCGAATTATTTCCTTCCCTGAGCGTTCAGAACACTTGGTTTGTTTCGACACACAACACATGATATTGTCTGTTATCCCCTGTGCACCTATCAGTTCACCAGATCATGCACTCTTTTAGGACCGGGGAAGGATATGCCTGGAACACTAGGGCACATAAATTAAAATAATAGAAAGGTAAGAGAAATAAATACATTAATTCATGGTCCCTGGAAAAGATGCTTAAAGCGAAAAGGATATATATTGTACCAAAGCACACATCACCACCTGGTGGCCATCTTCAGAATTGCGAGTTTAGTTTATTTTTGATTGAATGAATGAATCCCTAAATCTAAATTTGTGAACAGTAAATGTCACAGCTGAGCACTGTGAGCATAGTATCTGGAAATAACAGCAAAAGGTGTTAGCTGATGAGATTAACTTAGAAAATTGATAAGTATTTGTTGATTACAAGCTACATATCTGTCCTTGCCAAGTACCATGGAGGAGAGAATGCTCTGTGTAGCTAGGGAAACAAGATTCACCCATGAAACAATCAGAGAAACATTCAGAACTGCAGCGGATTGCACACTGACAGAAAAAGCATTCTGGACAGGATTTCGGGGAGGGCTTGATACACAGGGCAGGGTTCGAATAATGAATCAAATTAGCACATAACCAGCCAGAAGGAAGGTGTTGTGGGTTGAGGGGAGAAGGTACATTGCTTCTCATCTCTAATGGCCTGTCTGATTATTCGAGGGTGGGGACCAGCTGAGGTAAGTCTTGCTCTTCTCTTGAATCCATCGCAGCCACTATTGCTACTGCTGAACCTGTTAGAGATGATCATATCCTCTTAACAAATAATCAGACACAGGTCTGACAAATGGGGACAAAGGATGAGAAGGTTTGGAATGGGGGTGGACCCAGGGAACCTGAGTATATAGTTCTGCACTCGTTAGTACAGAATGGGGGATATGAGTCCACTGAAGAGGGCAGGGGGCTAGGGAATGGGCAGGGAGGGAAGACCACCTGTCTGGGTGTGGAGGACAGGCTCTGGTCTGGGAAGGAGCAAGTGAGTCAGGAGGGGCTCCTTAGCCATCCCTCCACCCCAAAGATGCTGCTACCGTGGAGGAGACAACAGCAGCCACTCTGTCCCCTGATGTCCCGTTATTTCTCCTAGCACCCTCATACCCTCATTCTGCCGCTTGTCAGTACCAGCACGCTGTCTGGCTTAAGGCTTCTGCAGGTTCCCTTTCTTCCACATGGCTCTGGAGGCCTCCCAGCACCAGCAGGGGCCAGAGGCCGGCCTCCCTGTGTGTCTCGATTGTAGACCGGACCTGCTGAGCCTCAGTGCTTTCCAGCTCCCCCACTGCAGTCTGGCCTCAGCCCCTGCCTGCCTTTGTTGGGAGGGGCCACAGGCCCCCTCCGGGCCCCTGTCCACCCTGCCCCGCCTGCTCCCCGCTCCCCCGTCCCCATTCCCAGCCCTACACCCTCCCTCTCCAGAGCTGAGGCCTGCCTGAAGACAGATATTAATGTGCAAATTAGCACAACCCGACTGGGTCCAGATTGCCACTTAGAATTTGCATATTAATAAATGTTTTTGTGACAGCATTTAGCAGCTCAGGAAGGACAGAGAGTCTCCCTTCCCCCACCCCCACAGGCGAGATAATAAGAATTGAGAAACCAAACTTGTCCCCCTCCCATCAGCCAAACTGCACATATTCCTCCGATCGATCTATCAGTCAGTCTGTCTACTTACCTATCTCAGTGTCTCCAACCCCTGCCCTGTGCCCCATCTCAAGCATCTTGGCCCAGTCTCACAGTTAGCCACAGAGGGGGCGGGACAAGCTTGGAACCAGGGATGAGGGGTGCAGAGCAGCTGGAGTACATTCAGGGTGGCCAAGGTATGAGGAACGTCTGCCAGAGGAGGGTGTCTGTATTCCCAAACAGGACAGACATGGTGGGCTGAGAGAGAATTCATTCTTTCCAGAGATCCTGAGGGTCCCCGCCTTTCCAGCCAGTGAGGAGAGAGGCTCTGGAGGCAGCATGAGCACTGGACTGGGAGTCAGGAGCCCTGATTCTATGCGGGTCTCAGTCATAACTCACACAAGAGCTAGCATTTCGGGCCTTTATTTGCACTTCTGTAAAATAATAGGGTTAATACCTGACTCCTCGCATCACAGGACTATCATGGGAATCAAACCAGATAAAGGATGTGGACGTGCTTTGAAAAGAAAGGCAGGGTTTACAGATGCCACACGGCTTTTGGCATGGGAGAAAAAAATCCTGGGGCTGTGTATTACAGACTTCTGTATTATACATGAACCATCTGGAAATTAAGGGTTATGTATAATAGAGTTTTCAGCTGGCTGAGGATTGCTTCCTTCAAGCATCAAAACTTTTAAACTTCCATTTTAACGGCTTGGAGGGAACATCTTTGTAAAATGCATTCCAGTGCCCTGCTTTCTTATTCAATGTAAAAACATCACCGGAAGTTTTCCTCCTGACCTGAGGTGTCTTTTGCAGGGCGGTGGCACCAAGAATGCCAGAGGGGAAACTGTGCTCTGTGTAGGGAGTGGCCACCTCACCCTCCGCCCCCACTGCTCAGTTCTGGTGGGCCTTGCTACACCTAATGGTGGTGGCTCTGCTCCGAGTCTTGGTAATTTTCATGAAATCATCAGGCGATCACCTTTGGAGACATAAGCTGGAATTACTGAGCTCTACTCGGTCATCCAGGAGTAGGTGTGTGCCAGACTCCGTTCCCGGCACAGGAAACGGTGGTGACGGAATCAGGGTGCTCGCATTTTGAAGGAGGGGAACGGGGGAGCACTGGTGCACAGTGTTTGTAAACCAGGGGTTAATAGCCCTAGAGCAGGTTTTCTATGAGCAAAGTGCACAGAGTTTTAATACATGGACTGTAAATATTTTACATTTGTCAAATCAATGAAGGGATTAATAAACCTTAGGGGCCTTTATGACCTACTTCCTGGTTCTCTCGTGTTCTGAGGAGTGAGGAAACTTGCTTGCTAGTAAGTTGCATTACAGATGGAAAAGTCATTGCATGTGGGCATGTATGCACATGTGGGCACACATGTGTGTATGTGTATGTAAATCCACTGGACCTTTGCCATGTGGAAGGAATGAACAGACTTCTGGAAGCAGGGGGCCAGCAGGCGTCGCATCTTCTGTCATACCTGGAACAAGAGGGCGAAGAAGGAGCCCCAAGTCTGCAGTTGCATTGTGTGAGATGGAGCCTGGCTGGGTTTGGACCAGCTCGGGGGGCTGGGGGGGTGGCCTACACCTCCCTGGATCTGCATTTCCCATTCTCTACAAAAAGCTTCTTCCAAGAGAGGTGGCGCAGAAAAGTGGTTAGAGCATTCTCAGGAGTCAGATTGCATAGGCTTGTCTCTTATACCAGGTCTGTGGGCCTGGGCAAGGTGCCTTACCTCTCAGAGCCTCAGCTTATCCACCTGTAAAATGGGCTGGTTAGAGTCCCCCGTCTCGCCGTTGTGAGGATAATCTTCAACAGATGCCAAGCCCTTAGGACAGTCAGTGTTGGCACCTGATAAGCTCTAAGTAAGTGTGTGCTGTTTTTATGTTTGCCTTAACATCCTTACTAGGTCATTTTAAGGACCACAAGCATTCCTGTAAAGAGGGGTCCTTCAGTGTAGTTACTAGTTTTGGGCTACCTCCCAAGCCCGAGGCTCCCCTCCTTGCCCCAGTGGGCCCATCAATAAATATTCAGTCAGTGCTGACGCATGATGAGTGATAGAGGGCTCGGGCTGAGACTGGGACAGGACAGGGTCTTGCTACGAATTCTCTGTAGATGCGAGAGACCAAGCAGGAGGGAGGACCGGGCTAACAGGAAGCTGAACCTTAACCCGGTTGGCAGCCGGGGGTCAGAAAATCAGCTACAAGATACCCTCTGAGCTCTGTTTACAAACTTCAGTCCTGGTTTGAGCAGGAGGAAGAGATGGGGAGGAATAGAGGGTGCCACCCCTGCCATGGGGTAGACCCCGTTCAAATGGTCAAGCAAATCACGCCTGTTCCTCCCATTCTAAAGGAATGCTCATGGGACGGAGGGTTCAGTTCCTACCCTGGGGGACCTTCAAGGCTCCCACCTAAGGGGAGCCCACCTGCATTCTAAAGCCCCCATGTGGTATGATTCGGCCTTCAGCATTTTGGAATATTGGAGCCTAGAGCCAGGAGGCCTGAGCTGAGCCCAAATGGAGGGTAAGGACTTTATCCAATTGTCATTTAGAGCTCACCTTCTCCAAGAAGCCTTCCCTGATTTTGTGACAATTGCCTAATACATTCTCTACATTCTTCACTCCAATATGGCTCCTTGAAGAATGAGACTAGACCTTATCCCAACACTAGTGCAGGGCCTGCTGTCAAGTAGGTTCTTCATACTGGTTATTGGATGGATGGGTGGTGGATAGAGGGATGGTTGGCTGGATAGATAGATGGATGAACAGATATATGGATGGATGAATACATAGATGAATTGATGGATGACGAGTGGATGGATAGATAGATGGATGGTGGGTAGATGAATGACTGGGTGAACGCTGGATGGATAGATGGGTGCATGGATAGGTGCATGGATTGATAGGTGGATGAAATGGATGACAAATTGAGGGGAAATGAATATAAATTACTTGTAGATGAGTGGCCAGAGAAGCAGGGGCCAGGGCAGAGAGGAGGACATAAGTGTGGCATTGGGCAAGGACACTGTGGGGATGCGCTTGGTGGGAATAGTGGGGAGAGGGCGGTTGTACATAGACCTTCCGCCTGAAGCCCAGGAGAAGAGACCGCGGAACCACAGGGCACTGGGGAAGGCAGAAGTTTCCTCAGAGGGATAGTGGCAGATGAAGTGGGGAGTGTGGGGGAATGGTGTTTGGCAGGATGTGGGAGGGATGGCAGTTGGTCTGAGAAGGAGGTAAGGTCAGGGGATTTTCTCCCTGAATCTCCAAAATCACAACAGTTTTGGGAGGACCAATCCTGTCACCCTTGGGATCGAACAAATACAGGACTGGGCAGGAGGGTGGGGGCAGCAGCTGGAGATGAAAGGAACCTCAAATCCAGGCTAACATGGAAAACGTGGACATGAGGCCTAGTCCTGAATCCACAGAGCCCCAGGACTCCTCAGCCCTTTTAGTGGGAGGGTGGGTCCGGGGGTGAAGGGCCTCAGAACAGAATGGCAGTTTAACTTAACCACCCTCACTGAGGATCCCGGAGGGCCTGATACTGAATCCATCCCCCTGCCTCTCTCCAGCACAACGGCTCCTTGCACAAAAGGAGAAAAGGAGGGCAGGGCCCTCGGGGGCCAAGGGATCCCTCTTGAATATACTCTCTCAGAAGAAATCTTTCCAGCTATGCACATGTCCCAGCACAAGCAGGAAGTCCTTCCCTGAGTCTGACCTCCATCCCTCTTGCTACAGTTATAAAGAAAGAAGCAGAGGGAGTCCAACTGGAGGTCCTAGAAGACAGTTCTCAGAATTTTCTAGAACTTCTTTAGGATGAGTGGACATTAAAAGACTTTTCTGACCTCCATGGGGCCCCAGATCTTGCTGGCTCATTTAGGAGCCAAGGACTGTACTTTCTCTCTCTCTCTCTCTCTCTCTCTCTCTCTCTCTCTCTCTCTCTCATGGCCTCTTATTTGCGATGCCAGAGCTGGCCATTATGCAGGTGATTAAATTTAAAGACACTGCCGTAAACTCCAGCCTACAAAAGGCAGCCAGCATCATTAACAGGTAATTGGAAGCTAAGCTTAATGAGGTAAGAGAGAAAAAAATAATATCAGCAGTCCCTTTTAAGATGGTCACCACACCCCGGTTTCCACCACACTTCCTCAATAGCACCAGCTACTGAAGTCTGGCAGGAGGCGTGTCTCACGGCTAGGAGGGCCACCAGCTGATGGAGAGCAGGGAGGCCTGGTCAAACACAAAGACAGGAAAACCAAGGACTGAGATGGGGGAGCAGGAGGTTAGTTGGGGTAGGAACCGCGGAGGAGTTCTTGGAGAAATGTCAGCCTTGAGAGTGCAAAGGACGATTTGATGTCATGCAATTAGGGGCTTAGGAGGTGCTGGTTGCCTGGGGCCGTCCTGGTCTTCCTCAACCCCTCATGTGGCCCCCCGTGTTGACTCTGGATCCAGTGCATCCCCGTGCGCATCAAACCTGAGCACACCCAATCGTGGTTTCAGGATCCTCGCCGATCATCCCAACATCTGCGGGTTTTCAAAAGACCCTAAAAAATAAAGGCATGGCTAACCCCCAAGTGCCGTTTCCCTTTAATTTGGGGCTTATAATATATATGTGTTTATTTCATGGCAATGAATGCTTCCAAGGGACCTGCTCCTCACGAGCACTGTCTGATTTATTTCCTCTAGACGCTCTGAGAAGGATGCGGTTGTTAATAACAATAATGCCGCCCAGCTTACAGCACTCTCTGCTTTTCGGGGCATTTTAAAATCCATTATCCTATTTAATAGAATTGTAGACTCACAGGGAAATTGTAAAGTCGGGGGAGTTTGTCCTTGGCCGCCCCTCTGGCCTGCCAGTACCTCCCTCCCTCCCTCCCCAGACTCCCTTCTCCTCCTGTCCAGTGGCCCCAGCTCAGCAGAGCCAATGAAGCCAGGCCCTGCTTTCTGAGATCCAAGCAATGGATGGCCAAGAATGCAGGGTCCTTTCACTCCTGGGGGAGGTGTGAGCATTCTGAGGGGTCTTCCAATCTCCTGGTCTTTGCCCCAAGCCCAGAGGAGGGCTCGCGTACTGGGGAAAGCAGGGCGGATGGTGGAAATTCCAGTGCCGGCTCTGCCCCCTGGGGGCAGGGCGAGTGGCAGCTGACCTCTTTAGTTTCTCGAGCTCTGTGCAGGCCATGGCTGTCTTCCCCTACCCAGTGCAGGGCTCCTGCGAGCCCAGCTGTGCACACTTGGGGTGAGCAGAGGAGGGGCCCTGCTCACTCCCAGGCCTCTGCTGCCCCGCTCACTCACGGGCTTGGCGTTTCTCCCCGTGGCTCATCAC
The DNA here is from genome assembly GCA_004026545.1 of Mormoops blainvillei. Classification (NCBI taxonomy): domain Eukaryota; kingdom Metazoa; phylum Chordata; class Mammalia; order Chiroptera; family Mormoopidae; genus Mormoops; species Mormoops blainvillei. The sequence goes on from PVJD01006214.1 coordinate 101,917, forward strand.
TCCCACCTACCCTTGGCCCTCTGTTGCCCTTCCTCTCCCCCAGCCCTCTGAGCTCCTTGCTCTCCTGCCCGCCGCCCCCCTCCCTCTCCTGCGTACACTGCCTAGTCTCCCTTTCTGTGCTGCCCACTGCCCCAGCCCGGCCCAGCCAGGCA
>PVJD01006215.1:0-102083 GCA_004026545.1 Mormoops blainvillei
TACAGAGGTGGGAGAGAAGCATTTACATTATAAGTCAGGGCAATTAGCATTTCATCTCTGGTATCAGGTTTGATTCCCTCTACATCCAAACAATGACTAATTCAGAGAAGCTTTAAGTACCAGTGACCTTAGGTAGCAAAAGAGAAGGATGAATCTAGAAACAAGAGAAGTTATAAACTCAGTGTAAAGACCAGGCATATCCTCATATCTCATCCCCCAACAAAAGTCAAATAAGGATTCATGTCTTATACTTGCAAAAATAAAAGTGTCATTTCCTGAAGAAATTGATGCCCAGGGGTTCAATACTAGACTAGTAGATACAGTAGAGCACCGGTTCAGTTGTCAATATGAAAACAGATTTTGTTAAATCCTACAAGCAACCTGTGCTGGAAAAAGAACTCTGGAGAAACTGATCCAAGAGAAAAGCCCTCTAAGAGACAACATTAAGTTTGTCAGTCCATTGGTTGATCACCTCCCAGAGGAGCCAAACAGACATAGAAAATGCCCACATGGAAGTCTATTTAAATACTTTAATGTCCTTTCATTTACCTGTGAAAGAGAAAAGATCAGCAGACACGCAAATAAAGCTACTTGTGCAAAAACAGAGACAAATCAATCAAATAAACAGCAAAAAAGGGGGGGAAATATTGGGAAAACAATGCTAAGAGCAGATAAATACACATTATTTAATTAATATTATGAATATTCAAATTAAATTTTAATTAAGTAGTTAAAATTTACAAATAAGTTAAAAGGTTGAAAATAAAGTTGTCCAGAATGTAAAACAGAAGAGGAAAAATATGTTGGAAAATTAAAAGAGCAGAATGAGACCAGGATATTTTAATTATCTAAATATTGGGATTATCAGGGAAAATTTTGCAGGAACTAAAGAAGGGAAAAATTATCAAATATCATTTTTCAAAATATTGGCAACTCAAAAATATGATTTTCTAGACTGAAATGGCCAACTGAGATCCTTGTGAAATAAATGAACACAAGCAAACACACACACACATACTCTCTCCAAGCACATGATTGTGAAATAACAGAACATGAGTGAAATGGAAAATAGGTACAAAGCTGATAAATGCTCATCTTGTAATAGGGAAATAGATAACTGGTAACTTAAATATAGATATATTGATAGCAGTATAAGTCAATATTTTAATACATGGAAATGAAAAAAATAATAGAATTCATTCAAAATAGAATTCAGAATGAGACAGTAGATATCTTTTATACACTAAAATTAAATCAGAAAACAAAATAATAGGTGTTGGTGGAGACATGCAGCTTTGATATTCAGTTTAGGCGTCAGAACCATTAGTGTGGATGATGAATTTCTCCTATCATTCCTATCTCTATTCTACATGGACTTTATGCTTACACAGTTTAGAGGAGATAGACAGGGGGTAAATGACACTAGTTAAAAGTATTAATGTCAAGCCATCTTAAATTTATAGACAGAATATATATCTTCTGGCAAAATATTTCTTTCTTTTGTATTTATTCATATTTTTAATGCTCTTATTCAATTAAATAACCCCCCATCACTCATTAAAAGCACATATTTTAGGTGGCTCATTTTTGTCATTTTATGACCTCTTGTGATAATGAGAAATAGACTAATGACCTTAGAATTATTAACTATATACAACTACTAGAATTTTGTACACAGTAGACAACTGGCCCTGATTCTAATTATTAGCAATCTTTCCAATAAAATCTGGCCTGGTTCACAGGCCAGCACTCAATCCACTCAACCACATCAACGAGGGTGGGCTGTTCTATCTCTTGGCTGTGATGGTAGATAAGAGAAGCAACATGGAATAAAATGTGTGTAACTCACATGCAAATAAGTACATATAAAACTTATAAAATTTGAGTAAGTTTGGTAGATTTTATTAATGTCAATTTTCTGCTTTTGATATTGTTGATATTTCCATTGGGGAAATAGTACAGGAATTTACAGGACCTCTTTGTATGATTTATTATAACTGCAAATGAATCTACAATTATCTTGTAATAATGTCTATAAAACAATTATCATTAGAATTCATATAAAATAAGGAAGCATGCTGAGTTAATTACATTTTTATACTGTGTCCTATTGTTGTCTTCTCATCACATTGTACTCCTCAAATATCAAGCAAGCTTATTCATAACTCAGGGTTGATTACACTCAAACTTTCATGAAATTAAAAAAGTTGAAGTTGGAAATATTAAATTCTTAATTATATACTAAGCAAAAGTAACCAAATCTAAGAAGAAAATATAAATTATTTGAACTTTAGGGGATAAGTCTTAATGAACTCATAGTTATGTATACTGCTGTATATAATGCACACCCATGTTTTTGTGCACATTATACATGAGATTATTATACCCTTGGTATGTAATCAATACACCCATGTTTAATGCACATCCTTATTTTTCCCTCAAAAATTTGAGTGAAAAAGTGTGCATTATACATGGAAAAATATGATAATCTACCAGGTTTTATTTAATTTTTTAAACTAAAACCTGAAAGTTATAGAGAGCCCTTAGTCTCCTTTTTAATATTTTCTGAAATCAACTCAAGGTTTCAAATGAAAAACTTCATAAAATTCAACCATCTATATCTAATCTCGTTTTCTATTATTTGTCATCAGCTAGATATTTCCTAAGCTATAAATCTACATCACTGCTACTAACTAAACACTAATATCCTACAAGTGAGCATTGCAGTGGTATATTGTCCTTGAAAAGGTTAAACTACAAGCCATAAATAAATCAAACAGATTGAAATAATATCATCAACCATGTTGGAATGGTTTTAATATACCTGAAATAGTTTTTATGTTTGTCTTATTACACTGTGTCATAACCCTAATAAAAATTTTCTAGAGCTATGATACAGTCATGCGCCCAAATTTCAAGGTTCTTTCAAGACAGAGCAAATCCCAGTCATGGCTTAGAAAAATGAAATCTGATCCTTTATTGATTTTACTTGTTATAAAAATGACAAAGATTTTATGTCACAGGTTATATTAATATTACTTTATGTGTTTTAAAGGTGATCATAGGGGTAAAATTTGTCTTTGCTTTTAAAAGTAATGAGTCGGTTTTCTCTCTTTTATAGAGATAACTCATGTTTAATGCTTAGTTTTATACTCATGGCCACAGTTTTAGAATATTTGAGGAGATACCATTTATATTCAATTCAGTATGTATTATATCCTCTGGGGTTCAGGCTTAGTGCCAGAAGTTTAAGCAGGACATATGAGAAATATAGATGAGATTACAATTCAGAATTAGTATCTATCAATATTTTTGCTCATAGCATTATTATTTTAACTCAAAAAGGGTATCTCAATATATAATCATATATTTCTGATTTAGATTTTATTCTCCTGTGCTTTTATTTCTAAATAATTATAGTTAATATTTTAATGAGTCTGGAATTTATCTTACTAACATATGATGTAAGTATGGATATAACTTTTTTTTAAGTTTGCTTTTCATGTTACAGTTTGAGGTAGTTTCTCTAAAACTTAAAGTCTACCTGCAATACCATGGCATAGCAGCACCTTTCCTTCTGAAGGTGGTCTAAAAGTAGAGGTTCTGCAGATTTTCTGTAACAGAGATTCCTGGAAGTATAATCTCTCTCTCTTTCTCTCTCTCCCCCTCTTTCTCCCTCCTCTCTACCTCTCCTTCCCTCCCTGCCTCCATTCCTCCATCTCTTTCTCGTTCTGTCTCTCTTCTTTTCTCGCTTCCTTCCTTCCCCTCTTTTTTCTTTCTTGTTTTGATCATTTAATCCATGGTGTTTTTCTTATCTTTCAAGCTTCCTTGGAGCTTGTTCCAATAATCTCCCTGGTATGTCACAGTCACTCTCTTCCATAAGACAGTTGCTCATGCCTTCTTAACCTCCAACTTAATATTCCTTTGATATAGTAGGAATTCTTTACAGTAATTTTAGGCTTCTACGAGACATCCTTCCTTCTTTCCAACAATGTTAATGCTTGCTTTCTTTGTTTCCTATACTTTTATTATTTTAGTCTTTAATGATTCTTAGTGTCTGCCTTTTCCCAGGCACCATTAAATGGGGTCCAATTGAGGTAATATATTAAGAATCATTTAATTACAACACACAACCACAGTAGCATAGAAAGAAAATCTAATTTTCATCAGCTCTTTTAGTGTGTTACTGGGAAATACACACAAACATCCACTAATTAGTTCATTACATATTAAGTAATTAAACAACATGTGGGTTTTGTTAACTTTGCATTTTGTAAATTTTCAGTTTATGGAAGAGTTTCAAAGAAGGTTCAAATAGTTCTCGTATACCTTTACTCCAACTCCTCCTAATGTTAACATCTCACATAAACATTCTGCATTTATCAAAACTAAGAGAGTAACCTTGGTAAAATACTACCGACTAAACAATAAATTTTATTTGGCTTTCACCAGTTTTTCCAGTGATCCTTTTTGGGTTTTAGAATCTAAACCAGAATTGCACACTGCACTGGTCATCATGGTGCTGTCCTCCAACCTGTGGCAGTTTTCTGTGTCCCTGTTTGTCTTTCATGATCTCATTTTTGTGTATATTTTACTTGCTCTAATAATAGTTAGAGATTTTGATTCTCTGCTCATATGGCAATCTATAAATAAATATAAACTAAATTCCTCTCAGTGTGAGAGCTAAGAAACAAATTTAAAACTCACACATTTTCATTTTTGACTCATATCGTTTTGTTTGTTTTGATCATTGTTAGTATATGAGCAGTTTTCCCCCCTCTCTTTCTTGCTTATCCATTTCCTTGTACTCAATTTCAGTAGCCTAATTAGCCTAGGTTTTCTGAATAGTTTTACAGCATTATGTGCTTGTTTGTTTGTTTTATGTAGCTTCAAATGCTTCTGAAAGCAGTTAAATTGTAAATAAGTAATCAATAGAGAAAATGGCCAATAATGAAATAGTGAATAAGAAATTGAAAAGGGTTAGAAGAAATAAAGGATATCCTCCAAAGCCAATCTGTTTCTAATCCCCTGCCCCCCCCCAAAAGCTAGGTAGTTGAGTTGCTTTATAAATATTTCTAGTTTATGAGTTTACATAAAAATACACTGTATTCACAAGCAAGTTAATAGTTTTCATTTTCCTTAAATTCATTTTCCACATAGCATAGTCACTGATATAACTGTATCTAAAGTGTGTTTTGTCCCTTATTCAGAAAGCATAAATATAAAAATTCTCTAATCTGCCTTTTAAAAGATATTTTTATCAAAACAAGGAAAACCCCATACATTTTAATATATCTTTACGAAGGCAAACTTCTCAAGATATTTTTATTTCTCTCTTTCTTTTATTTAATATTAAAGTACAGACATTAGATTGTAGTGAAATAATAGAACATTCATAAGCACAGTGTTAATATTCAAACAGTCTTGCAAAGTAATTGTTAAATAGTAGTAAACCATAAAAATCCTAGAAGAAAACATAGGCAGTAAAATCTTAACATCCCCTGTAGCAATATTTTTTGCCAATATGTCTCCCAGGGTAAGGAAAATAAAGGGAAAAATACAAAACTGGGACTATATTAAACTAAAAACCTCTGCACAGCAAAAGAAAACATCACCAAATTGAAAAACCATCCCACCGAATGAGAGAACATATTCACCCATGATAAATCCAATAAGGGGTTAATTTCCAAAATATATAAAGGATTTATACAACTCAACACCACAAAGATGAACAATTCAGTTAAAAATGGGCAAAGGACTTCAATAGACACTTCTCTAAAGAGAACATACAGATGGCTAATAGACATATGAAAAAATGCTCAATGTCACTAATCATCAGAGTGATGCAAATTAAAACCACAATGAGGTATCACCTCACACCTGCCAGAATGGCTATCATTAATAAATAAATAAAAAAAAACAAGTGCTAACAAGAGTGAGGAGAAAAGAGAACACTTGTGCATTATTGGGGTGGAGGGAATGCAGACTGGTGCAGCCACTGTAGGAAACAGTATGGAGTTTCCTTAAAAAATTAAAAATGAAACTGCTTTATGACCCAGCAACACCACTTCTGGGGATATATCCTAAGAATTCCAAAACACTAATTTAAAATAATATGTGTACCTCTACGTCCGTGGCAGTGTTGTTTGCAATAGATGAGATCTGGAAGTAGACCACATGCCCAAATTTACCAAAAAAAGCATGGTACATTTACACAATGGAATATTATGTGGCCATAAAAAAGAAGGGAATCTTATCTTTTGTGACAGCATGGATGGTCCTGGAAACTATTATGCTAAGTCAAATAAGCAGTCAGAGAAAGACAAATAACATCTAATCTCACTTATGTGTGGACTCTAATGAACAAAATAAACTGATGAACAAAACAGAAATAGAAGTATGGATAGGTGGAACAGGCTGACAGCTGCCAAAGAGGAGTAGAGGAGGGATGACTGGGTAAAGAAAGTAAAGAGATTAGTCAAAGAACATATATGCATAACCCAGAGGCACAGACAACAGTGTGCTGATGGCCAGAGGGAAATTGGGGAAATGGCTGGGTGGCGGGGGCAGAGGGGGGAAAATGGGGACTTCCGTAATAGTGTAAACAATAAAAATAAATGTCATTTTAATGTAAAAAAGAAATGTAAATTAATCTTAGAAATGTATTTGTTGTTATAAGGGAGTTAATAATAACTCAGTGTAGACTGCTAGATGGTTTTAAATGAAATGTTTAAACAATTCTAAAAATTCTTTATGATTCACAATTAAATATGTGTGCTGTATATGCAAACTTTGAAATAATTTTTAAATCACCTGCCTCAGAATTAAAGAATTAACAACACTTGAAAATGTTTCTTAAGATATAAAAATAAAAGTGGAGGATACTAATAAGATAATTCAGAAACTGACACAGCAATTGAACATATCCTACTCACCTACAATGTCTTTACTGAATTATAAATAGAAGTCAACCAATTTATCTGTAATAAACTTTACATTTTAAAAATTATATAGACTATCAAATCAGTGTGCTATTTTTAATACTTAAATTCCATGTAAAAAACAATAAAAAATGCAGTGCTTGAAAAGTACTATTACATATACCTTAAACCTGTATATCTATATCTGTATCTTTACTTATATCTATATCAATATCCACATCTATGGAGAGAAGGAGAGTAATTTATTTTCAGGTATTAACTCACGCATCGTCTTAACAGGTCCAAAATCTCCAGCAAGGCTAGAGACCCAGGTGCTGCAGCAGGAGTCACAAAGCAACGAGTGAGAAGCTGGCAGCATTCCCTCTTCTTAGGGAATCCTCTGTGCATTTTCTGTTAAAGCCTTCAGCTGATTGGAGGACACCCACCTCTATTATGAAGGGCAATCCACGTTACTAAAAGTCTACTGATTAAAGTTTTAATCTCGTCTGAAAAAAATACCTTCACAGCAATATCCAGGTGTTCGGAGAAATATACGGGTAATGTGGCCTATTAATGATGCGGCATAAATTGAACTACCACAATACATCAATCCAAATTGCTCTTTAGTAGGTTTCTCCTTACCTGTCTTTTTTTTTAAAGATATATATATATTTATTTATTTACTTATTTATTTATTTATTTATTTATTTTTAGTGAGCGGGGAAGGGAGGGAGAAAGAGAGGGAGAGAAAAATCAATGTGTGGTCACCTCTCATGCACCCCCCACTGGGGACCTGGCCTGCAGCCCAGGCATGTGCCCTGACTGGGAACCAGTGACCCTTTGGTTCGCAGACCATAATTCAATCCACTGAGCTACACCAGCTGGGGCAACTCCTTATCTTTCTTAAGAGGACTGATGTTCATTCATTGTCTAATCTATAAAATCTTTTCATTCTTCTTTTCCCATTAATTCACCCTTTCCTGCCTCCATCCTTTCCCACCTCCATCCTTTCCCTTTATCCATAATATCCAAGAAATCAGTAAGTCTCCCTCACTGTCAACTCTCCCACAAAGATCACCAAAAAAAATATTTTTATTAAGCAAAACTGAGTTTATTAGACTTACTAATAAATTACATTAACTACTTACTAATTAACTAAAACAAGAGAATTCCACCTTGAGAGTCTTAATAGTGTCTCCGAAGAGGGAAGATAAAGGAAGGTATTTAGTCTGGTGTCTGAGTCCAAATGGTGTTATGTGGGTTTTTCAGGATGGAGGATTGTTTGGGATTTGGCAAAATTCATGATGTAATGCTTTAGGATTGGTAGACTGAATATAGAAAGCATTTTGAGGAGTTTTGGAAAGCAAAGTGGTGCCTGAGAAGCACAATGTTTGCAAAGGTGAGCAAGATGCTATCTTCATGGGAGGGCTATTTGCCCAGATGAGCAAACTGCTAATGCATTTATTTGCAAGGACTTTGCTAACAGTGAAAGTAATTACTGATCTACAGCATTGCCTTCCCAATAAAAAATTTCCTGGAATAAATGGTTAAGTCATGCTGACACAAAGGGTCTGGATTCTCAGTTCAGTCGTGTACTCTTTGCATTCCCTTTCATTTCAGCCCTCTGATCATCATCCTCATTGCTCCTCCTCTCTCCTGCTTAAAAATGTTATATATGGTCTTCCAGTTTCCCATTCAAGCATACTTTCACAGTGTTTTCTCTAATTTGTTAGAACACAACCTAAATTACCAACCTTCTACTGCAGCTCTCATTCTAGGAGTCCCTCAATGTCTCTGGTTTCAAAGTCACCAAAAAGCATAAAAATCCAAACTCATGTTAACAGTCTTCACCATTTCACCTTGGTTTATTTCCACAATATTTTCCCTAGCCAAACATCTACATACAATTTTTGCAGTAGGCATAAGAAATTTAGAATTTCCCCAAACTCCATGATAATTTCAGGCAGATTTGCTTTGGGGATCCCACTAGTTTACCCTGAAATAATGAGTTTTTTCCCCACCCAATAACTATAAATTTCTCAAAATCAAATGTAAGCATCTTTTTTCCTCTGAGGCATATTTTACTTAACACTATCAGAGTTGATCATTCACTGTTTTACTATTGCATCTAGTTAACAGGTCTTTTGCTCTCACATTCTATTATTTATGTTTATATTTATTTTATTCTATTATACTGATAACATCTTAAACACAGGGCTTCTATACTTCTCTCTGTGTGCGCACTCTAGCATGTAGCTTTCAAAGAGTAGGCACAAAATATATTGTTGAATAAGGTATCAATGTGATGTTTATAAAAAAGGAATTTAATTTAATAGAATCAGTAACTTTAGTTTTAGGAAGTCTCTAAAACACATTTATCTGTAACAAAATAGTGTAGGTATCTGTGATTACATCCTAGGTTCTAAAGAAATCAAATGTATCCAATTATATTCAGTATTCAAGGTCTATAGTTTTATGATGTCATACTCAGATTTCCATTTTATATTGGAAAATAAACTAGAAAACAGATGTTTCAATATGTTATATAATATGGCATTCTTCCCAAAAGAAGAAAAATCCCCCTGGATGTAGAGAAGTTTTATCCTGTTCCTTCAAGAAATAAAAATCTACATTCTAAAGCATACTTATAAAATGTGATGTAAAATTCAGATATTTTTATTACCTACAGTATGCTAGGTTTCTTTTTCTTCAGACTATTTTTAACTTTTTATTTTAAAGTAGTTTTAGACTTGCAGAAAAGTGGCAAAAATAGTACAAAATATTTTCTTATATCTCTTTCCCCATTCCCTTTATATGATCATAGTATTATTATAAAAAACAGAAACACAAAATGGAAACCACAAAACACCATTAATGGAAAAAAATGGTGAAATGCGAGTAAGGTCTATAGTTTAGTTCATAGTATCTTAGTTTTATAATTTCATGTTCATTTAATCTAAAACTCTAAATTAAATTCATACGCGATTGTTCAATCTATATCATGTAGCACTTACTACATATATTTCAGGGTTGTGGCTCCGTGGTTTGCAAAATTTGTCTATTAACTAAACAACCAAAAAGTTTTTTCAGAAGTAAACCTTGGATACAGTCACCCAGCGGTGTGTGCGTGCATCTGCGCGTGTGTGCGCGCGCGCATGCGTATTGATGTTGGATGTAGGCCAGCAAAGAATTATGAATTAGAAGCATGCAAAAAATGTTTGACCTAATGTGAGAAAATTAAGCCTACATATCACCTTTTTTAAATATCAGGGATTTTTAATGTATCTGTTTGAACTTTCTTCACCACCATTTCACATTTTAAAACATATTTTAACAAACTCTCCCCAGTTATTTACCAGGCATCAGAGGAAAGGGTAGAGTCTAAAAGGATTGGTTATAAGCTTTTCCAGCCATTCAGTCTTACTTTTACTAGGATCTACATGAAACTCATGAAAGTAAAATGGAAAAAGAAGTAATGTCTTTTATTCATTGGGGATGGTAAAAGAAGAGTGTGTTAAATATGGATTTCAGTTTTTGACCTGGAATACTGTCATAACAGCAACAGCATTCACCAAAATTAAAACAAGAGTTCCATTTGTGGGGGAAAACTATAACTTTATTTTGGATAATATGAATCTGAAATGGCAAAGGTTCTTCACTAGAGATTTTCTATTGTCAGATGTGAAAATAAGGTAATTAGCAGTAGTAGCACATTCAGAAATGATTCTACAAATGCAAACTCTGAAACCATGGTAGATTATTTCTCACAGAAAGTAGAACTGGAGAACTTTGACAGACCATGGCTTTGGTGTTACAAGATGCCCATAACTGAGATAGAGATAAAGAGGAAGAGCTGGTGAAGAAATGAAGTGACACTCAGGTGAGTGGAGAAGAAGATAGTGCATTGAAATATTAATACATTAATATTGAGTAATTAAGACAAATTCAGTTTACAATTGTCCTAATTAAAGAACATGTGTATGTATTTTTTAATCAAACTCAAGACTCCCATCTCATATTTCTATGAGATTAGACCCTGAAAAGTGATCCACATTAGAACACGAGTTACAGAACAGTATTCAATCACTAAGCTTTTATAAACCATACCATTTCCCAATCTTCTACAAAAGCAGACACCAAATTAAAAGCCAGTAGGATGGAAGGTGTTTGCAGATGTGTAAAAGCGTCAAAGTGTAATAATGAAAAATAGTCAACTCTGATATCATATTATCTCTGGACCATAGTGAATTTCTATACAACCCGAAGCAAATGTTTTCTAGCTGAAATTTCTGACTAAAAAGATCATATTCATATTTGTATGTTTAGATGAAAATGGGATATTTAAAATGACAGATATTTTTTAAAAGCTCATCAACTTTCTTCTCTATGTTTTACCAAGTTATTGACAAGCAATCAGGAAATCATTGGTCTAAGATCTATTTGTCAATAAAAGAGAAATTGATCTGAAACCAAAGCTGCATAAAAGTGACAACGCTGATAGCTCCTACATAAAAGTTCAGCTCTAACAATTTAGTTAATTCCCTGAGTATATTAACTATCATTTATTGGGCAATTACTGTATAAAAGACACTTTGTTAGGCACTGTATGTCTTATTGTGGCATGTAATTCACAGTCGCTGTCACCCGTAAATTTAATAATGTCAAAAAATAAATCAAACACATTTATAAATGTCAAGGTTTTAAAACTAAAAGGAAGCTTAGTGAATGAGCATCTATTAAAATTCTTTTCTGGAGCGTCAAAAATGTGAAGTAGATCCCTACCAGCAGAACAGGGCTTATTTTTGATATGTTCTAGTTTCTGATTAAGATCATTCAAAAATAAATTATGAGTTAGTGATATTAATAATACTAAAAATAACAATATAATATCAATTCCAAGATGACATATAATTAATTTCTAAGGTAAAAATAGAGAAAAATTTTGCTATTAATTTTAGCAAAAAAAGATAATAAAAAACAACAACCTCAGTGCACTGATGAAGATACTGGTTTGGGTCATTGTTGAGTTGGGTGAAAGGTCAAATTCTCCCTTTTAAATTTACTACTGTTTGTTGTTAGATTTTTGAATAAAGCTTAGATGAAAAATCAAATCAACTCATAAAATGAAACTGAAGATAAGGAGTATATCATTAAATTAGCTCAATGTTATACCATGAATAGAAAGAATTCTGTGTGGATAAGTTTTTGTACAACAGTATTTGAAATAGTTTTTCACACACACAAGCAAACACCCCCATTCAAGATGTTTCTTTTGTCCCCAAAAGTTAGACAGTAAGCCTAGTCCACATGCTTTATGCCTCTCTGTACTTGTTACATGCCAAATGGTATTTAAACACATTTTTATGATGAGCGGAATTTGTTTATTAATTCTCATTCATTTTAGTGAAGTAATTTCCATTTCTGGAAGGTTTTTGCAAAACTTACAATCTTCTTAGGCATCTGGAGAGAGTGACTCATGGAGAAATTGAAAAATATGATAGAAGTATTACCAAACATTCTGTCTCACTGGGGTCAGAACTTTTTTCTAATCTACACAGTACATACCAAACAGATGGAGTGTGAAAACAAATCTTTGCCGTGGGTGGCCTTATCTTTTCAGCCAAAACAATCCATATATACCAACTGAAAATATGTATCCAATAAATCCTCTGAAAAAAATGTCAAGATGTTTCTCAAATTATTTGTCTAATTTCTGTCCAATGTTCTGTCCCTTTTCAAAATAATCTAATTTCTGGAAATTAATTATTGTTTTAAAAAAGAAATTATTGTGTCAAAAATGCAGCCTTATTTATATTATTGAAAACACATTCTGATCTAAGTGTACAATGATAGGAGAATAAGGAATTTATATTTCATGAAATTCATAGACTCTTAGCCAACTATCAAACAGGGTCATGTAGAAAAATGGAAAAGTGTTTACAATGTAACATTTGGTGGAGAGAAGTAAACATATGTGTCTATGTATATTGTGATTATAACTGAAATATGTGTGTGGAATTACAGGAAGGATGGTACTGAACATGAAGAAAAAATGCTCCATTGTTGGGTTCAACGTCATTTTTTGGTTTAAAAACATAGCTTCTATTGCCATAATCTTCTCTGTATTATAATCAAACTGTTAGTTAAATTTTATTTTGTTGTTTTGGAAAGTATTTGGCTTTTGCCTCAAATCTTTTGTTGTTTTCTGGTTTTAGCTGCAGCACCACAGCAAGCTGACCTAAGTGAAGTGGATCACACGTGAAAGGACCGTGTAAGTCTGTTAACACTTGTTTTCCAACTGGACTGTTTGTTTACAGAGTTATCTTTGTCAGGAGCACCAGTTCTTCATAGTGTTTTGCAAAGACTAATTGCCATAAACAGTTAAAAATATTTAATGCCTTAGAAATTTCATTGCAGTTTGCAAAAGAAAGTTACTGGAAAGAACAAGTCTCATATGAATTTTTAATTTTAAGACTGAAAAGTTCCATGAAAATATCTACTATGTAGTTGCCCTTTTTATAGCCTTCAGATATAGCAATTAAATAATTTATTTAGTGAATAGTGTTTGCAAAATTCTATGATACACATTAGGAGGAATGTGGATAATATCAAGATTTTGTATAAATTTAATTTTACTCAGCACTAAAACATCAAGTCACATTTTTGTTTGTTTCTCAAACATTTCTTTTCAAATATGTGAAGGAAATGATACTTGGCTGCTTACTTGTCTCATATAAATGGATCTGCATGTAATTAAACTAAGATTATAATATATATTAGTGCTTTTTATTCTCACATGTTCATGTTTCCTCCCTCCACCCCAAAAATGTACAGAAACCGTGCCAGTTCCGTGATCTTTGCCCACTAGTGTTAGTCTCAGGAATTCCATGGATATATGTTATATTGCAAAAGAGACTTAAGAGATCTAATTTAAATTAATAATCTGCTGATTATAAAACAGGGAGATTATGGATTATCCTTGAAAGTAGAGATCTTTCTCTGTCCCATAGCAGAAGGCAAATGAGAAATTAAAAGCATGAAAAGCCTAGAACTCCCGTTACTCACTGGAAGATAAAAGAGGACCACCTGTGAATCATGAGAAGAAAATGAATCATTCCAACAATCAGTGAGTTTGGAGGTGAACTACAAACCCAAATAAAAACTGCCTTCCTGGCTGACACATTAATTTTAGCCAGGCGAGACCCCAAACAGAGCATCCAGTCAGCCAAGCTTCTTCAGACTTCTGACCTAGAACAATGTGAGATAATAAATGGGTGTAATTTGAAACCATAAGATTTTTTATAAATTTTTGTAATGGCGGCAATAAGAGTTTATACTGTACCTGTCTTCTTGGACTTTCATGGTGAAACTAAAAAGACAAAGTTTTACAGTTTAATATAATTAACCTTTACCTTGTTTTTGTCTGTGGTTCTTACTCTTGTTGTTTTCCTCTCTTTTTGAAACCATCCAAGGACAACCGGCTATATTATAGGCCCCTACTAAGGACAGTTCTTTCAAGATAAGTGCACATGTGCAAAATCAGTGCCATCAAAATTCCTTTTTCTTTGTCTGGCTGATATTAAGAAAAAGATAGGAATTGCTTTTTAGATTTCCTCAGGAAGTACTGGGTTGGCCAAAAAGTCCATATGGATTTTGCAATAAAATAAAAGACACGATTTTTTTTTTACCAATAACTTTATTGATTTAGATATTTTGAGTATTTTGGCTATCTCCTGCTATTGGCTTCTAGTGGATTGAGACCAGGGGTACTGCTAAACACCTTCCAGTGCATAAGACAGCCCCATGGCAAAGAATTATTTGGCCAAAATATCAATAGTACCAAGAAACTTTTCAAACTACTTTTGACACATTTGATCAGCCACAGTGCCTTCTCCGTACACTGCACAAATCTTTTATTTTTTTTTGGTTTCGATTGCATTTTACCTTTCTTGAAATAATAAAGCATATTACACAGAAAATTGTTGCATATTTTCTTTTATCTTCAGTATTAAAATTGGCTGCACAAAAATTCACCAATTTTGATAAGTTGTTTTTAAACGCACACTGATATAACAGCTGTCACAATACGGTCTAACATAATTGTTTTGAATGAAGTTAAGGATAACTAAGCACTACTAGAGTTATCGTACAGAAGAAACATAACAGACTTTTTGGCCAACCCAATATTTCCATTTCAGATTTGGATACATGAAGAAATAGCTCAAAAGTAATGAATCTAAAATGATAAAATTTTCATTATTCCTATAGGCAGATGGGGAAAATATAACAGTTAGTGATCCCCAATGTGCCTTAAAATGCCCATGGACCTGTAACATCAGGAACATCTGGAAATGTGTTAGAAATGCAGAATCCCAAACTCTCCCTCAGAACTACAAAACTAGAATCTACATTTTAGTAAGATCACCAGTGTCATGAGTGTATTCCCTTTCAAAGGTAATTTTAGTTTTGTGAAAAGCCAGAAATCACAGGGTGCTAAATCTGGGCTGTAGCGGGGCTGAGTCACCTGGGAGATTTGATGTTTCTCCAAAAAAACTCTGCATGAGACGCGAGGCATGAATGGGCTCATTGTTGTGATGAAGCTGCCAATCACCAGTCGCCTATAGCTGCAGCCTTCTGAATCATCTGAATAGCTTCTTCAGGGGAATATTCAAGCTTAATGCAAAATTTGATGCAGATTTGTTCCTCTACTCATTCAGTCATTTTGAAAATGCGATGGCCATGCAGTACACATGCTCACTCAATGGCATCCACTGTCCCTACTGACTAGTACAGTGAAGTGGCCGTTGTTCACGTATGCATATTCCAGTCCACTCTCCTTGGCTGCCAGGCTACATCAATGTCGCACAAACTGTTCTCATTCCATTAACAATAGCTGGACTTTTTCCAGACAGACCTCATATAACACACACAGGGCAATCAATGGGGAATAACAAACCCGAGGCCCAGAGTCTCAGTCTGCAGGTCCAGAAACCAGCACGGTGAGCAAGGGAGCCATCAATGTCTTACAAGGAAGAATCTCCAGAGCCAGGTGGGCAGCAGGGCAGATGAGGTCTCCAGTCCAGTGAGGCAGAGTTTCCAGTGGCTGATGCCAAGGGACGTCAGCATGGCATGGAGCAGCACTGTGGTGTGTGGAGCTCAGCTGTCTCAGCAGTGGTGTGAAGCCTGCCTCAGTTATACCCTTGAGAGTGATGTATTCCACCCTTCTGGGTCTCTTGATAAGTATCCTGCCACCACTGTTGGCAAGTTTGGAATTTCCCCAGGAGCCTACTCTGGGTGGTCCCACTCTGCAGACACAGCTGTTCTGGTCATGTCTGCAGGTATCTTAGGTGTGTCTCTTTGCCAGATGTGTTTAGTGTGATTTAGGTAGTTTCCTTTTTGAGCCAAAATGTCATGGCTGACTGGCAGTCATCCTGGTTGACATGAGTGATTCCATTTTGTTTTATATACTTCATGCTATCTTGACTAGACCAATGCCATTTTATTGGTCTTGCTCTCTACACTAGGCCATGCATAATAAAGTGTAAGAATCTCTGCTTTATATTATCCTAAATGGGTGAAATATTATTTCACAATTTAGAAGAATGCTCCTGCTTACAGCACCCTCTCACTGAAGCAAGGACATGCATCAAATTAGGAACTTCTTTAAAGTTCAATTTCAGAATTATTGTCTGCATATTAAGTGTTTATTTTGTGCTAGAGGTTAAGTGCTTACATTAATAATGGCATTTACCCTTTATAACCAACATGAGGTAGATACTAATGTCCGTATTTAACCTAGGGAGAAACTAAATTTTGAAGTAAAAGAGATTAATTACTTTGCCTATGTCCACTTAACAGACATTGGAATCAAGGCAGGCTGACATCCCAGCAACTCGAATAAGTGCAGTCAGCCACCACAGCACGGCATCTTTTATTAAGCTTCAAAGTAGATTCTCGGTTGTCAAACAATCGAATGTGACAAAAGCTATGATTTCATTTTTCAATTATTATCTTATACCATCTGAAAAGGCAAATGAAAATAAAATCTTAGATAATCCCAGATCCTTTACATATTATTTTTTGAATAATTAAAACCAAAAATGGTTTTATCGTTTCATATAAATAGCCCTCTTGTCTTGGTTTACATAAACTCTTTTTGATATTTCCATACTTCGCCTGAAGGAAAAGAAAACAATATATATTCCATGAAGTAATTTAAATATATTAATTGAGCCACATATTACAGTAAGAAAATTTTGCTATATATAAGATGATTTTGCTATATATAAGCACTTATTATGCACTAGATATTTTTTTAAACTTCATATGCATTAAATCTTTGAATTATTTCTGCAAACTACTGAAGTGTTCACTAGATTGACCCCATTTTACTGATAAGTAAATTGAGACTTAGGAAGTTTTCAGATTTTATTCTAAAGAGTACATCATAGAGCTAATATTGCACATCAGGTTTCTCTGACAACAAAAACCATGCATAAAGCACACATTTTTCAATGTTTAACTACAGAACAATTTTAATTAAGTACAGGCTACAGGTCTTAAAATCTCAGTTATAAAAGAAACGTTTGAAGAAAGTCTAGGGACTTAAAGAAGGAATGCCTAATTGTATTGAAATAAAGCACAATCCTTAAAAAATTGAACAGAACAGAGAATGGAAGAAAAAAATGAAAATATAAGAAGAAACTAATCAACCTAAATTCATAGGCTGATTATGAGAAAAAAAATAATGTATGCAAAACATTTAGAATAGCACCTAGAAAACTGCAAGCCTTAAATACATCATTGACCTTCGTTGTTGTTATTGTTTGTACCACTGTACCATTTTCAGTGTGTTTGCTACACCAATTTCATTAAAAGTGAAATAGGCAACATCCCTCCCTGTTATGTAGTAAAAATTCTATGTTTGAGAATTTCCTTCTCTTCTCCATAAGAAAACTTTCTTAAGGAAATTTAGAATAGATATACAAAATAGCATTAGAGGGTGTTTAAGTAACAAAATAAATCGTATGACACCTAAATGTATTTGTTACTATTTTTATTATTTTAATCTTTAAGTGAAATGTGTATATATTACATACGTGACTTTTTGGCAATTCACAATTATAATTTAAATAATAGTGTTAATGTAATACCAGTGATTATTCCTTGTAACTGTACAATATGAACAAAGTAGTTTTATAAGATTTATTTCCAAAAATAATAATATGAATAAATATAACATGCATTTACATCTGTAAGATACTCGTAATGTTTTCTATTTTGAACATTTAATTCATTTTGCTGAAAGGGAAATCCAAAAGTATAATTTATCGGAATGATTAACATTTTAGGTTAATGTGAGTTTCTGAGTTATTTATTTGATTTCGTGTTTGAAAGCCAAAAAAAGAGAAAAAGAAAACTATAGTGGTTCTAATACAACAGCTTTGTGAAAAAAATACATATTTACATGACAAAATGAAATATGTCCTCATCTAGACCCTACACAAGTAAAAACTTCCTAAGAGTACATTATTAACTTTTCTTTACATATGACTACTTGGAGTTAGGGAGGTGGCTCTGTTTTCACTACTGTTTTAAATTACTGAATGGAACTTCAGTGAGGTTTATTGTCTTAGTTCTCTGGATAGGACAAAATTTATTTGAGCACATTGACTGACGTTTATGTAGGTATTTAAAATTTTAAAGTGAATGAATTCAATGACAGATATTAACAATACTATTGGTGACATGAAAATATTGAATGTGGTATGCAAAAAACTGTAATTTGGGAAAAAAAACAGCAAATTTTGACAGGGTTTATATATCTAAGTACATAGAAGACTATCCTATTATGACTACAGATAACTGAATGCGGATAAAGGGGGGATTTGAAAATGTCAAGAAGTCCTATGGCTCCAGCAAAAAGAACCAGAAATAGTCACTCTAAATGTAAGTTTTTTAAGAACTGAAACCCTAAAAAACATTATTCTATTAATTAATATTACTAAAATATTAGAGAAATAAAAATACATTTAAATAACAAAAGGGCAATATAAGTAACCAGCATCTGAAAGGCACTTAATCAGGCCTTCACAAAAAACAGATCCCAATCAATCAACCATGTGTTGACTACATGTTCAACACTATACTAAACATTATAAGCCAATTCCTGCCCTAAGAATTATACAACATGAACAGAGAGAGCAGTGAGGGTGAGAGATGCTTGACCTGACAGAACAATGAGGAATTTGCCAATCCAACTCTTTAAAAATTCTTTAGCTTTGTATGCATGGCCCCAAATTTCTTCCATACTTGCCCTCTTGTATATCAATACGCCCTAATACCTTAGGGGTCAAGACAATGTAATTTGATACCACTGGAAAAGCAGTCTATACTGGAACTGGGAATCTGAGTAATTAGTGGTAGAAAAGAGTATACAACATTTCTAGGAGACAAGAATGAAGCCTGTTTTGATGGAGAACACATATGGAAACTTACTTCACTCAATAGTACAGAACAGAATTACGAAGGGCATTAAACACTACCAGGAGAGTTTATGCAAATGGAAAAGGAAGAGTTTTGTGGATCTTAGGTAGGAAGCAGCATAGGACTATGAGGGTCTAGGCTCCTTGACTTGTTTCTGACACATCTCAGTCTACTAAGGACAATTTTACTCATTTTCCAAACCACGACTCTGGAAGTGTCAATGGTTAAGTTTTCTAAATATTTAGTTAGCTCAAGTTATTTCTTTGTTACGAAGTATACACACAGTTTAAACACATTGCATATTTTTATATTTTTTATTAAAGACCGTACAGAAAACCACAATGAAATGGAGAAAAATTATTATCTTACCATAGGACTCACACTAAGTGTGGGAATGTATAATACACATAATTCCAACATTACCTTTCTCTTATTATGGGCATCTTAAATTTAAAAATAGTTAATATGCTGCTGAGCTTAATGATACTTCAAATATATTTATTTCCTCTCAAACAGTGAAATTGACAGTCATGTATTTTATAGGATTTAATTTAATCATAAGTACTTTTTAAAATAAAACCATATGAAAACAGATAATGTAATGCTAAATCTTAGAGATAGAATGAATGAGTTTTCACCTCCGGCTGTGTGACGGGATGCTCGGAGTTACATTGCGGCCTCCCAGCTGGGTTGCACCAAAGCCCTTTAAGTGTTTCCTGAGGAGAAAAGTTGATTCACCCTCACTGTGTAATCATTCCTACTATCTTCTAGGTTCAGAAACTAGTGACATCAAGTGTAACCTTTATTTTGTATATTTTCTCTTTGGATTCATAAAATTTCAGAAGAAAATTAAATATTTTAAAGCAGGAAAAGAAAACTTTAGATAAATGAGGTTGGATATTTTTTCTCTGTCTTCAATTTCAAACCAATATGCTCTTTATTTTATAAAGAGGTAAAATGAATCTGATGTTGCTCCTTTATTTTATCAGTGACTTAAATTAGCTTATCCTGTGATAGGGACCCTACCTGTCATTTTACAACTGTTTAAAAGAGGGAATCTGAGTGCTCACTCATGTGTAAGAGAACAGATGTAGAGTGAGGCTGGCAACAGAGTGAATGCACACAGGTACCAGACATGCCAGTTATGTGAAACTACCTGCCCTTTGTAGTTCCACTGGCACCCCACAGCCAGATGGATTACACAGGGATATTAACTTAAGAGTGACTTTTTCTATGCCTAAAACAGAAATGACTTATAAAAACGTAGGGTGTTAGAATAAGGTAATTGAAGGTTAAAGAAGACAAAGAGATATTAAGTAATAAGGTGAAAATAAATCAGTAACAACAGTAAAAAAGAAAGAGAAAGAAAGGAAGAAAGGAAGGGAGGGAGGAAGGAAAGAGGAAAGAGAGAAAGGTAGAAAGAAAAAAGGAAAGAAAGGAGAATGGAAGAAAGAAAACATGACATTTTGCTCAATATGCATGTGGAAGGCTGCTGTGGTAAACATATAGGAAGACTGAATTTAGGTGGCTTTAGAATATACAATTTGAATTTACTTTATGACAGTTAAATTAGTAAAAGTCCATAAACATTGAATTTGGAGATTTAAAGACTATCCTACTTTATTTAAAGTCAATGAGGACATTGAGTTTGGGAATTATTAAAATAATTATTTGAATATATTGTTTATTAAAGTCTTACTGATAGTACAGCTAAAAATCATCAACTCTGCTCAAAATAATTATTATATCTGCAAGACTACTATTTTTAAAACTGTGAATATAACTGAATAAATTATGTTATAACCCCTTTTAAGAACTGCATTAACCCAAAGACTTTGTGCATGCATGTCTCTAAGGGCTGGGCACTACAGACAGGCATATATGTCTCATTATCCTTATAATCCCATAAGGCAGGTAATGAAATTGCTCTCATTTTACCAAAAGGAAACAGTGATTTAGAGTAAGTGACTTGTTTAAGGCTATGACAGATATTAGTTATTAAAACAGGTATTAAAAATCAAAAACCCAACTCCAGGGTCTACATTACCAAGCACACTGCTATTTCGCCTTCTTAAAAAGCAGTTAACCCATGATATCTTCTTTATATGTATCTTTCATATAAAATCATGATCATGTATAATAGTCTAAAGTCAATTTTAACACTACTTTAAATGTGTAAACGTGTCAATATATAACAGTGTTTTGGATGCAGGAAAAACCTAACTCAAACAGGTCAAACGAAAGAGGAGTTTAATCCCATGGAAGGTCAGACTGTATGCAGGTCACTGCAGTTGTGTCCGTGTCTCTAATTTTCTGTGATTCTCTCTCATGAGTGTCCTACATATGTACAGTTTTCCCCAGTTATTTGCAGTCCTCATAATCCCTAAGTTGTCTTTCAGATATTTAAGGTAGATTCCTTTTCATTCAAATCCAGGGAGAGAGAAAATATTTTTCACCCACTGTCATCTAACAGATGCCCTACACATTGAGCTAATGGACCTCCCTTCGTAACATGTCTGGTTTGGAAAATGTCCTCACTGATTCATTTCAGTTCAGGTCACTGCCTATGCCTTATCCTTCTCATAGGGGTGTGGGTTGTAGAAAGATTACTGCTACAGGCTTACACATATCCAGGCCCACCCGTGCAAATATCAAAGCAACCAATAGATGAAACACTATGAAGGAAATGTTTAGTAAAAGTGAAATCTAGCCTACCACCCTTGCCAATCTTCTAGGAAAAATAGAGAAATTTAGTCAGTCATCTTACTCTTGAATTTACCATCATCCATACATAAATATTTCCTGAGTTTTTGCTCAATGTGCTCTTTCAGATGACAAACACAGCCTTCGATTAGTAATGAAAATATTTAATAAAAAATCATTCAAACTGCTAAGCTTTCTTGAAATATTCTCCCCTGTGTAGCTCAGACCAGCTTTTGGCTACAAATTCACCATAGGAAAAGGGTGTACATGGTTGGCGTTTCTCTAAATTTTCTAAAGAAAGAGGAATATCCTTATTTAAATTTGTGACATCTTAAACTGGGATTGTACCCTGTGAAGCTAGTAAGTGTTTCAAGATGATTTTCTTATAGAAAGTGATGCTCAGAAGTTCCCCACTAGGCCCTTCTATCCCAAAATTCTTTTAACCCTGAAATGCTTTTATTTTCTTCAGGTACTCAGTTTGGACTCCTTCCACAGGCTCTAGCAGTTCACATGTAGGTTTTTGCTGGTAGAGTGCCTTGGCCTTTCCAGGCAGCCTGAAGCATCCAAGACCATCCCACAGAGTCACATGGGACTAGTATATCTTCCATGAGAAATAGTCATGCATACCTGTGTGCTACAAATACTGGGAGTTCAGCCCAAGTGATCTCAGCAAAACAGAATTCTAAAGTCTCCAAATTCAAAGTATTTCTCTAGGCTGTCTCTAGCCCTCTTAAAATTCTTTAGCAGGAGTGAGATCTTTAGTGCATTGGTAGTCAAAGTACGTGGGTCTCCTATGAACTATTCTGAATAGTTTAACAGAAGTCCTATTCTCACTATCTTAGAGGAGAAGATGCTACCCCAATGTAGTGGAATGGAAGACATGCTGTAGCCCTGCTTTTCTTAAAAATATCCTACTCACGAAAACTACTTTATTTATTTCTCTTATCATTTTTATATTCTGAAAGTGGATGGTGGGTTGGAAGGGTATGTTCTAAGATTCTGAAGTCATAGAAAAGTAGTAGGATATATCCTTAAATCTGCTCTGTGCAACTTATACATAGCACTGCATGTTGAAATGTCAACTTTTATGTCATTATATTTCTGACTTATTCATTTCTAATATTTTATTGTAAAATATATTGATTTTTTTAAAGTACATAAAACATTTCAGAATAATTTTTATAAGATTTTTAGAAGAATTTGTTAATATTTTAAAGCCTTTTCAAGAAATAAAAGCCAGTTTTTTCATTGGCAATTTCAGTGTTTCATTACTGGAGTAGTTTTGTTTTTAAATTCAATATCTACTATTATATTAATATAAAATAAGCTTTGTATTAAATTACCTGGTATGTACTAACTGTACAAACAACATATTCATTTACAGCATTGAGTTGTTCACACTTTTTATTTACATGTGCATTTGAGAAAAATGGAACTGGTGGTAAAACAAATTATAGAATAACACTGATTTAGTTTTTCTCTTCTAACATTTCTGGCACAGAGTAGGTGCTCAAAAATTTTTTTAATACAGTGAGGTAGAAGAATATTTTAAAGGTATAACATATTTCTGGCCCAACCTATTTCCATTTATTCCCTTTTCCTCCTTATCACCTTCCTCTCCTTCCTTAAAAGCAACCAATAAATTTTTCAGGTTTGTGGCTCACCAGAAGGAAGAAATCTGAATTGATCATAAATACTAGTTTAAATATATTCAACTCCGTTTAAACTGACACTAGCTAAATTCACTCAGAATATAAGTTTCATAAGCACATAAGCAAAGGACAGGAAAATCTTTGCTTTAAAAATGCTGAATATTCATGTCCATTTTAGTATAATTGCATTAGATGAAGACAGTTAAGAAAGAGTCTCTTGCCCTGATCGGTGTGGCTCGGTTGGTTGGGCGTCATCCCGGCAAAGCAAAAGGCTGCTAGTCCCATTCCCAGATAGGGCACATGCCTGGGTCGTGGGTTCCATCCCTGGTCAGGGTGCGTATGACAGGCAACCAATCAATGTTTCCCTCTCCCCTTCTCTCTCTCCCTCTCTCTCTCACTCTCTCTCTCTCTCTCTCTCTCCCCCCTTTCCTCTCCTTTCCCTTCTCAATAAATAAATAAATGAAATCTTTTTTAAAAATGCAGACACTCTTAAACAGGTTGGAACTCAATAAGCAATTCCGAAACTCTTTCAAACCTGTAATTTGCTTTACAGCCAAGTTCTTCCCTGCCAGCATCTCTTTCTGTTTTCAGATGCACATTCAGTGTAGTCAATGAGCCAGTTCTAAAAGATATTTCAGGAGCCTAGTTTGTGCTTAGGGGCAAATTTTGGTAATTAGAACTTCTATTCTACACAAGCGGAACTTATTAGAGGGAGTACTTTAAGTGGCTTAAGCAGGTAGGACTATTTGTATTTATTTTCTCAGCTGCCAATATGTTAATCTAGCATCTGGTGGAGAAGCAGTGTTTCTACTCTGCCTCTAAACTTATCTTTGTTTTTTGCTTTTCTCATAGAACATACTGTTCTTTACATAAGTATACTGCTTCTGTATGTACTATCTGAGATAATATTTGCTTTTGCTTTGATCACCACAGTGCATGACAATTATGCTAGGCCTTGAACATGGCACGAGGTTAATAAATGTTTGTAGAATTGAATTACCCTTCTAAATCTTAACACCCTAAAGAAGCCACAGATATATACTAATCTCATTATTTTAAACAACAAAAATCAAAGCTATAAGAATAATAATGACTACAGCATTGAGCTTTTAAAATAAACCAGCCACTATTTCAAATACTTTGTATGTATTAATTAATCCTCATAACAAGCCTATAAATTGGTAGACTTTATCTTCACTGTTTACACGATTAGGAATTGAAATTTTATGAGAATAAATGACTTTTTCTTGGTTATATATACAGTAATGCATGAATACAAGGTTCAAAACCAAGCATTCTAGCTTCACATAATTTATATATGAAAGAAAATCTTAATAAAGTAAGAGGCATTTCTGCTTATGATCAGATTAGAAAAATTTGCAACAGATTAATGCTCACATAGACGCTAACGATAAAAGCCAAATAAAACAAGAAACAATTTATTTAAAAGCATCAGAGAAACGCAGAAATGGAAAACCAGAGAGGCTAAGGCTTTGGGAAAGAGAGAAACCTGAAGGGAAAGCTTATTATCTGCAGTGGCTTTTTTCCAAGAGTATTTGCTGCTTCCATGCACGGGCAAGAGGCCGAGCACCCAGGGTGTGCCTGGGCAGGAGGCCACTGCTGTGGGTCGACAGAAACCAGCGACCTTTCCTCAGTTAGGTGCTGTTAGAGCAATACTGCTGCAACCTGAGACTTCTAACACACATGGGTTGTTTTCCCTGGAAACAACTGACAAATGCTGATGTATATGCAGCAGCAGGATGCTGAAAATCTAAATAAATAAACAAACCAACCAACAAATAAATGAAAGAATAGTCAACACTCGTGATGGGAAATATGTAAAGACCCAATGAGAGTAAAGATCCTGGTTTAAAAAACAAACAAAAGAAACAAACAAACGAACAAAAACCCCAAATGTCAGCCTTTATATAAAAACTCAGGACAACCAGAACTTTAAAAAGATGGTAAATGGAAGTACAGTCTTAAACAAATGGCACCCTGGTTTGCCTCAGCTCAGTCTTGAATTGAACTCAGATTTCAGCTCCACTCCATCTTCTCCTAAAATAGGAAAGTGTGACTTTTCTACAGAATGATAAATTTCTAGATAATCTGTGTCCCCTAAAATTTTGTTATGCCAAGCATCTCTATTATTCAATAAAATATCAACAGAATTCCCTTTTAGAAGGGAATTATATGACCAAAAATCTAGAAGAGAAAAAGTCATTAGTAGTCCAAAACTATCTTAGATAATGGGTTTTACTTGTATTAAACAGACAAACTTTTTAATATGATTAACATATTCTAGAAAACAGTGAGAATATGGAGTCTTTAAAAATGAATCAAGTAGGTTTTCTAGAACTGAAAATAAAATATCTTAACTTAAAAAGTTAATGGGTTAAACAAAATTTAATCACATTAATATAAATTACCCAACTTAGTCACAGAAGGAAAAATAATAAAAAAGCATAATAAATGTGTAGAAAACTGGAACAAGGTTAAATATAAGTATAATTGGAGTATTAGAAGGAGAGAGAAACTATAGAGGAAATGTATAAAGAAATTGTGGTCAAAATTGGTCCAATCTGATTAAAAAAAAATCAGTTCAGAAATTCAGGAACATCTACAAACTCAAGTCATAATAAATACAAAGAAAACCATGCCTCTGCATATAACAAGAAAGAGAAAAAAAATGACATTATTGTGAAAAAAGCAACATTGAGGCTCTCAGCTCTAATATTTTATAGGGAAAATATTAGAAACTAGAAAACATTAGAACCATCTTTCTAAAAAATAAATAGGCAGGTGGATATGTAGAAAACAGGTAGGTAAATAATAGGTAATAGATAAATAGAGAGATGACAGTTAGATGATAGATAGATGTAGTGCTTTTAATAATCATTAAAATATTTAGAACCTTATACATCTCCAAGTGAAGGAATTCAAATTGACCCATACAATTTATCTATTCATAGCAATTTCAAATATATTATTTTCCAAAACTTTGGGGTTGATAAAAATAATATGTTGGGTAAGTCAATCTCACATTTTTATGAGTGTCTAATTGAATTATTTCCTTTGCCCTAAACAAATCTGCGTTTTTACCTCATCAAGAACATATTTGCAGTGGTTCTTTCTAAATAATATTCTCTTTATTCTACGATATACAACTTAAGTTTTCAAAATTCTTACCATTTATATTTATTTAATTATTTCATTGCTATGTCTGCTGTTTTACAAATTATCTCTTAAAGGCCTTCTAGGCACAGGAGCTACACTAGCATTTACCTATTAATAGTGGCTGTTTATTATGATAAATTCCATATTTCAAACTAATAAGCCCAGAATTATGCTTCTGAGTTCCTTTAGAACACTAAAGTCAATATACAGGGTCTGGCACAAATGACACCCCTGTTTTATTACAAAATATTTTATTTTTAAATCATAAGCATGTAATTCTGTAACATGCAATATCCACTCAAGCACATAATATGACATTTTAGGTGAAATGTTCAAATTAAAGGTATAAATTATTACACCCATGTTATTACCCTACCAGCCACACTTAAGCAGGCATTACTTCTGCCGGACCCTATATAAAAGTTATATATGTATATAATTTTAATATACAACTTATTTATATATAATATATATTTTATCGAGGTGATAATACCTTTAATATATAACAAAATTAGTTGTAAACAAAATTATAAAGAAGGAAATAATATAGCTCTACCTTAATATAGGTGGCCATTACACAATATATCAAGTATACTCTACAACTGAAATTACAAAATTTCTTAGAAAAATTCATAAATAAATAAAATTATTTTACCTGATGATGCTGTCAGCTGGCTAAAGGGTACATATTGACCTTTTGTTAGCTTCCAGCAAATTAGTTTATCAGAAAAAAAAGACAAAAACAAAAAAATTAATTCATTGTTTAAGATTTTATTTCTATAAAACTTGCCTTGGCTTGCTTTGGTTATGACTAATTGGTTATGACTAATCTACATATAGTTAATTTCTCTTTTGATAGATGAGTAAAGTTGAGTGGTACTTTGATGTGTTCTAAATAGTCTTTGGTTTGGGTTTGGTTATCTATAGAGATTCCCCTGAGATGGCCGACCAGTGTCATGCCATTGAGACTGAAAAGATGTACTACGTGGGTACAATATAAACATATACCAAAACATCAAGTTGTATGCTTTATATGTGAATAATTTTTTAAAAGATTTTATTTATTTATTTTTAGAGAGAGGGGAAGGGAATGAGAAATAGGAGAGAAACATCAATGTGCAGTTGCCTCTCACATACTTCCTACCAGGGACCTGGCCTGCAACCCAGGCATGTGCGCTGACTGGGAATTGAACCCCTGACCCTTTGGTTCACAGGCCGGCACTCAATTCATTGAGCCACACCAGACAGGGCTAAATATGAACAATTTTTATTTGTCAATTATACCTCAGTAAACCTGGAGAATAAAGATATTCTAAAACTATTTTTAAATAGGTCTTCAAATGGGTTACAATTGAATGTTTGAACAAATGCACAGTTTTTCTATGAGAAATTGGCAGTCTTTTTTTGTTGTTAGGAAAAATATGCCTCTGTATGTAAACATAATGTATATCCATATATTGGTATTTAGGGGTAATATGAATAAATACATGTAGGTAAGTTTTTTTAAAAAGTCGTGTGTTAAATTTTTCCCACAGACTTTTCCATATATTTTTTGTACTGCTGTCGTTGGGTGGGAAAGCTATCTTTAAGTTTCAGGTATCACTCAGGGTTCAACATCTAGAGAATATTATTAACCTATTTGTTCCATAAATTCATACACCTAAAAGAAAACTATAATGTATTCTTTAAAGCAATAATTTTATATGATGGAATGTTATGGTTGTTTTGTTGTTAGATTTTGAGAAACAACCCCACCTATAAATAGAAATATAATTATGTGAACATTTAAAGGCAGTTCTGGGGGAAATTATGATTGCTCATCTCCTGATTTGGACTATTTTTAAGTCTAGAAATGCACCTTTACTTCTCTGTAATATACTGTTTCCTAAGGCCAAGTCATTCATTCCCAGGACTTCTAATTTCAGTCAACTACAAGTGACAGCCAAGTATTTATCTCTAGCCTTCACTATTCCAGTTGCCTACTTTGCACCTCCCTGTGGATGTTTTGATATTTCAGACACCAAAAAATCAACAGTTCAAAACAAAACAAATCCCAATTCTTTCCCCCACAAAAGCTGGTCCTTATGCAACACAGTTTTTAAGCAGTTGCACAAATATGTATCCATTAGTGCAAGAGCTATATTTCCTCTCCACTCCCAATCTTGTTCACAGTCAGTCTAACATCAAGAATTTCAGCATTACTTTTTATGTATCTGTTGACTCATTAGACTGAGCTGCATAAGGAGAGAGACTCCAGACGCCACCTCACTTTTTTCACTGTTGTATTCCCCAAACTCTGTATGGTACCTAACCCCAAAGAGGTACTTAGTAAATCTTTGTTGGATAAATAAATGAATGTACAAATCTATTTTGGTCTACAATGATCAGTGAAATATAAAATATTTCTATCATTTATGGTCAAGTGAGGAAAATAGAAATCAATATTTAAAGTGAAGGATTATTATTACAGTGAATTGGTTACACAGTTGACAAAAAATTTGTAAAGCAAACTAGGGACATTAAAGGAATCTAAGGTTTCAGAGAGGGAAGCTGCTAATTCCTAGGCTGGAGGGACAAAGAAAGGGGATACAGTTAGTATCCCCTGACGATTAGTCAGGTACAGAGACTAGTGTCATGAACAGCAGCTGGGTGTAATGTGTATATTCTGTATGCACCAGAGCCATTGGGGAAAAGGAAATCTTTTCCAGAAATGATGGGTAAGGCATAGAGATGGGGAGACATACTACATTATCTCCAGTTGATGCTTCTTACGATCCACATGGCCAGAAGCAATATGTCACAGGAACTTAGAAATGTAGCATCCCTGTATTGTAATATACATCTATATGCATGTGTGTGTATGTATATACTGTGTGTGTGTATATGTAGTCTGTCCAGAAGGCATCCAACCATGTAATATGAAAAATAAAGACATTTATTGAGGAAGATACAAGATACAAGAAACATTGTACATAGGACAGTGATACCTCAGTCCTCTTCAAAATAGGCACCTTGGGACCTCACAGAGTTTTCCCAGTCATCATGAGCTGCCCCATTATATTTTTCTGAATCTCATTGACAGTCTGAAATCTCTTCCCTTTCAAAGGTGATTTTAATTTTGGGAAAAGCCAGAAGTCGCAGGGCACCAAATATGGGCAGTAGGGGGGCTGACTCACCTGGGTGGTTTGATGTTTCCCCAAAAAACTCTGCATGAGTATTGGTGCATGAGTGGATGCATTGTTGTGATGAAACTGCCAATCACCAGTTGCCCATACCTGCAGCCTCCTGAATCATCTGAATAGTTTCCATGGATGGATGTTCAAGCTTCATGCAAAATTTGATGCAGATTTGTTCCTCCGCTCGCTCAGTCATTTTGAATGTGATGGCCACACAGTACACATGCTCACTCAGTGGCATCTACCTCCCCCACTGACTAGTACAGTGAAGTCATCATTATTCACACATGCACATTCCAGTCTACTTCCCTTGGTTGCCAGGTTACATCAATGTTGGACAAACCATTCTCATTTTATTAACAATGGCTGGACTTTTTCTGGACAAACTATTATATATATATTTATTTATATATACACACATACATATATATATATACATACACATATTTTCTCTGGTGCTATGTTGTAGTGTATACATACATACAAATAATATATATGTAATATACACTACAACATAGCATCACAGAGATAAAAACACAAAATATTAAAAACAGTCTAAAAACTGCCAGTTTGTCTAAATCTATGAGAAAAGTTCTAAACTCTTATTCCCAGGTTAAGATTCACTGAGCATCTGGACAAAAGTCATTTTATGATGTTTGATCTCATGGACTATGAAGTGATATAGTTATCTAGGCATAGCAGGTAGTATTGACATCTGTAATTTATTATTTAAAAACAAAACAAAAAGTATTTTTCACAGTAAGATTCATTAGATAACAGGCAGTATATAAAAGTTCTTTCACTCCATTTATTTGTTGAGCATCAAACTTCATACTTGACAGAGAAGGACATGTACTGTATGGAATCACTTATATGAGGGACCCAAAAAGTCATACACATAGAAAGAGGGGCTAGAATGATGGTTATTAGGGGATTTGGAATAGAGAAAATGGGGAGATGTTGGCCAAACTATACAAACTTTCAGCTATAAAATGACTATATTCTGGAGATCTGATATACAGAATAGTGATAAAATTCATAAAACTATATCATACACTTTAGATTTGCTAAGAGAGTAGATCTCACCACACATACACACGAAATGGTAACCAAGTGAGGTGAAAGATATGTTAATTGACTTAATTGTGGTGCTCATTTCAATATGTATACATATGTCAGATCATCAGGTTGTGAACCTTAAACATGTACAATTTTACTTGTCAATAATACTTCCATTGAGAGAAGGACAAGACCTCTTTGATGCCTTGAAAAAAACAATTTATAACTTGAAATGCATTTTATATTAAGGCAAAGTAATTAATTACTGAATTTAAACTTAGTTGAAGGCAGCTACCTAAAATATAACTAACTGAACCTCAAGCTTTCCAATAACTTATATAAAAGGCACAAGTCGCCTTACTTTTGAGCACGGCACCTAGAGGATAACTCATCTTTGCCAAGTATCTTGAACCTAGTAGGTACTTAATAGAAAACAAACAAAACCACCAACTCAACACATAGTAGGCAATGGCCTGACACTGAAAAAAAGTTAAGCCTGATTCTAAATCTTTGATCACATTTAGTTCATTTTTTTTCATTAGGATGAATTAGCTTGTAGGACAATGGCATATAAACTCCTATGTGCAGCTGACAAAATATTTAGTGTGAGGCTTTAAGAAGTTTATATTGAAAAGTAAATCATCTCTCCGATCAGCTGAATTCTATAGCTATTATAGGGAATGTAAGATAGATTTAATAATGACTTATTATATTGAATGAATTTACTTAATGACTCTGTACTATGATAATTATTATCTGTCACCTCACTACTAATCTAAAGCTGGGGACTCCATATTGCCTATCAGGAAATAGACCTAACTTCAGATATAATTTTTTTCTTTAAAAACCCAATTATCACCAACTATCACCACCAGCAAAAGACAGTAAATCCTAAATATATTTCTCAATCCAAGAAAATTATTTCTCTTTTTCAGTATATTTTATCGATTATGCTATTACAGTTGTCCCATTTCCCTCCCTTTAGCCCCTCCACCCTGCAACCCATCCCATCATCCCCACACCTCTTAGTCCATGTCCATGCGCTGCCCACAGCAGTCCTTTGGCTTTTTAATTTTCCACACTATTCCCAGCCTTCCACTGTCCACTTTTTTTTTTTGTCAACATTTTCCCACCACCACTTTCCCCAGCCCCACCCATTCTCACATCCCGCCCTCAATCCTTCGCCCATTTGGTTTTGTCGATGGTTCCTTTATGCATGCTCCTTGATGACCATTCCTCTCCTTTCTCCCTGTTATCCCCCTCTGTCCTCCCTTCTGGTTACTGTCAGTTTGTTTTTTATTTCAATGTTACTGATTATATTTTGCTTGCTTGTTTATTTTGTTGATTAGGTTCCACTTCTAGGTGAGATCATATGATATCTGTCTATCACCACCTGGCTTATTTCACTTAGCATAATGTTCTCCAGTTCCATCCATGCTGTTGCAAAGGGTAGTAGCTGTTTCTTTCTGCTGTGTAGTATTCCATTGTGTAAATGTACCATAGTTTTTTGATCCACTCATTTACTGTCGGGCACTTAGGTTGCTTCCATTTCTTAGCTGTTGTAAATTGTGCTGCTATGAACATTGGGGTGCATAGTTTCTTTTGAATTGGTGTTTCAGGGTTCTTAGGGCATAATCCCAGCAGTGGAATCACTGGGTCAAAAAACAGTTCCATTTTTAGTTTTTTGAGGAAATTCCAAACTGTTTTCCACAGTGGCTGCACCAGTCTGCATTCCCACCAAGAGTGGACTAGGGTTCCGTTTTCTCCACATCCTCTCCAGCACTTGTTGTTCATTTGGTTATGATGGCCATTCTGGCTGGTGTGAAGTGGTATCTCATTATGGTTTTAATTTGTGTCTCTCTGATAGTAAGTGATGCTGAGCATCCTTTCAAATGTCTCTGGGTTCTCTGTATGTCCTCCTTGGAGAAGTATCTGTTCAGGGCCTTTGACCATTTTTTTATTTGATTGTTTCTCTTCCTGGGGTGAAGTCATGGGATTTCTTCATATATTTTGGAGATCAAATCCTTGTCCAAGGTATCATTATCGAATTTATTTTCCCATATGTTTGGTGCCTTTTTCATTTTGCTGATGTTTTATTTAGCTGTGCAGAAGCTTCTTATTTTGATGAAGTCCCATTTGTTTATTTTTTCTTTCATGTCCCTTGCTCTAGGGGACATACCAGTGAAAATATTGCTGTGTGGAATATCTGAGATTTTCCTGCCTATGTTCTCCTCTAGGACTTTTATGGTGTCATGACTTATATTTAAGGCTGTTATCCATCTTGAGTTTATTTTTGTGTGTGGTATAAGCTGGTGGTCGAATTTCATTTTTATGCACGTAGCAATCCAGATCTCCTAACACCATTAGTTGAAGAGGCTATTTTTACTCCATTTTATGCTCTGCTCCCTTTGTCGAATACTAATTGACCGTAGAGACATGGGTTTATTTCTGGGCTCTCTGTTCTGTTCCTTTGATCTATGTGCCTGTTCTTTTGCCAGTACCAGGCTGTTTTGATTATAGTGGTCTTATAATATAGTTTGATGTCAGATATTATGATCTCTCCTACTTTGTTTCTTGTAGCTTTGCTTTCAGAAATCACTTTATAATCACAAAATTTTGAAACAACATGGTGTACATATTTCTTTTGTTGTTCTTTTTCTTTTCATCATGGTTGCTGAACTAGTTGTGAGGGTCTTTAGGGTGTATATGTTTCTTATATACAGCATATACATAGATGACCTAAATATTCTTACTTTGTATAATCACTTTATCTTGGTTTCTCCTCTTCTTAGCTAATTTATATTTCATAATCAGCTTTTACATTCTTTTGCCTATACCTGTTTTTCTGCTTGCCATTCTCCTGCTCTAGTTAGCCTGTTGGTATGATAACCAGGTTTTATCTACCTTTTGTATATCTATAGTGGCTGGAGCAAAATACAAAGGCTTTGGTCTAACTCTGACCAGCCTCTCTTTAAAGTCATGGCAACCAACAAAGCTCAAGTGGGTTCTATGCTGACCAGCATCTGTACTTTCCCACTCCCCTATTTAAGTGGGATTATTCAAATCTCTTCTCTCACTTGAAAATTTCAAACACCCCATGTCAAAGTAAATGTTCAATTATTGATTTGCCTCTTACTTTATTGAGAGAAAAGAAGCAAAGTCCAACTTCAATAGACTCCTGCTCTTTTATCTGCCCACACACTCTTTCTTCCTATCTGATAAAGAGGTGAATTATTCATGCTTGTATTTAATATCAATCTATGTGTTCACTACACAATTTTCCACCTATGAGACAGAGGATTTACTGCCATTTTTCTGTTATCTCATCAACGTAAGTATATTTAGCCATTCTATTTAAAGTGGTTTCTAAGATATCAGATTTCAAAAAAAAAAAGATATTCTTTGTATCCTTTAATTACTTTTAAGTAAGTTAAAATAATCACTTAAAAACTCAGTTTAATTTAAAATTAAATAAAAACATTAAAAATGCACTGTTTTATGAAAATAAATAAGACAATGGATATATAGAACCCCAGTTTCTGAACATAACAGGAAAAAAATAATAATAAAACTCTAATCATGTCTGTCTACCTAAAAGGAACCCCAAGTTGTTTCTAGATATAACTAATGGAGAGTAAAAAAATTTTTACTCTGACAACACTTGACTGGCTCATGATTAAAATCCTCCCCTTCATCCCCCAAAATGTTCATAATAAAAATGCCATCGGATGGAAAATAATATTTTTTAAGATTCACAGAAAAATGCTATAAAGTATTTCATAAAAAATATAATTACATAGGAACACATTTCCACACCTCAATCAATCCTTTTTTGAATGGCATATAATCTAAATTCGCTCTTAGTCCCAAGCAGTGTTGTTGTGATTTCCACTTAACATCTCTTCACTTTCAGGAAATATACAATTGGGGCTCATGCAGAATCAAACTCTCCGTCCATGAAATTCTTTGAAGTTTATCTAGCATGAGAAACCAGGAAATGTTCTATAAATATTCATAAGCCGGCAGTTACCCATGGCTGAGATATATTTGAGGTATGAAAATAAAAGCTGTTCGAAAAGTTCAACCTGATTATTTTTAAATTGAGGTAGGAACTTTTCTCATGGACTAATGCATGACCAGTGTATTTGTTTTAAATAGCTCCTTTTATTTTGATATTTTCCATGTTATATCCAATATTAATGTAAAATAAGCTTATATAATAGATGTTATTCCTTTCATTTGCTACTCTGATATATTATGGGGTTTTTTTTGCTTGCAGATTATCCTTAATAGGAAATTATTTTTTATATACCTGGCAATACTAAGCACTCCCTCCACATTATAATTTATCACTCTCACTTCTTTATGTGATGTCTGTCAATTTTCTACTTTCACCTAAACTTCTTATTTACAATGTTTACTATGAACTTAGGAAAACCAATTTTTCCTGTTTATCAAAATATATACCTATGTACTATAGAAATAATTCATAAATTTTTAAAATTTTATAAATATGTATATACAAGGTGATTAACAGGATGATCAATTTTGTGGCAAACACTGAGATATTACCATAATTACTATATTTAGAGTATTGCACTATTTCTGAGTTTATTTTTATTGACTCAAAGTGTAGTGTGGTAGGTTGGACCCCACTTCCCTGGAAAACAGGGGAGACCCCAGGTCCAGGGGAAGCCCTCCCAAAGCAAAAAGGCAGGGTGGCTGGAAGGGTGCCGGTGGAGCAGAAGACAGTGTTTAGGGCACATTGCATAACAAAGGTAGATTAACATAGCCTATGCCTTCCGGAAGGGAGGGGATGTGGAAGGAGCCTGCTGCCCCCGACAAACTGTAAACAAAGAAGATGTGACTGAGCATGTGTGCTGGGAAAGTCACTCATGACACAGCTGCGGGCAGGGGGAAGCTCACCCAGCACCTGTGTGATGTGGGGGACCAGATACCTGGCTCTGGACAAACAGATGTTGGTGCACCTGTTCATGGCTGAGAAATTTTTCCCGTCTTAAAATGTCAACCAAAATAGGGTCAAAGACATTGAGGAGCTAACAAAAATGGCAGACAATGATGCACTGTAGGAAAAGCTGGATACTTTTTGATACTGGTTTTCTGCACACGTGGGATTTCAGGAGGGCCTTTTTAAAGCAAAGGCATGGAAAAGCTTGTTCTCTTGGTTCAGATATTGGCTCAGCACTTAGTATGGTGAAGTTGCTCTCTTGGTACAGGGCTTTGGAGCTTGGTACAAACTCTCTCTTAGGGCATTTTGGACATTCTGGGCCTCTGGCCCTGCTCCATGCACAGACAGGAGCACTCATGGGACCAGGAAGAGGCCAGGCCTACTGGGAGCTTAGGCTCCCCTTGGGTGGAAGCCCACTCCTGGAGCAGGGTCCCATGCTGGGGCATGTGCCTCCCAGGGCTCTAGCATCTGGGACACCATGATCCAGTGCAGCACAGCACATGGGCCCTGGACTGCGACATGGAGACTTAGAGCAGTGCAGCCCAGATCCAGAACAAGAAAGCTGCTGAAAGAAGGTGGTGACCCTGAAACCCACAAGTATACATGCCAGAGAGGTTGGGGGTCTGTTTGCATGACCCACTTAAGGACAGATAAAGAAATGGGGAACTTCTGGGCATGCTTCTGGTTTGTGGTCTTTTGGGGAGCAAGAGAAGTCCTGGATTGCGTGGGAGAGAAGGGCTCAGAGCAAGAGTGCTCTCAGCCCCCTCAAAATCAGACCCTGTTAATAAAAACCTATCCTTCAATGTGAATTATTGGTCATATGTAAAGGCAACAAGCAGCCAAATCCCAGTCTGCATGGTAACAAAGGAAAGCTATATAAATGATAAAAATAAATGTTGCCTATTCCACAATTAAACTGAGTAGTATAAAAAGGATTTTGATTATAAGAAATTTAAAAAAAACTTCATAGAGCTTAGATCTAACTTAAACAAAACATGAACACTACCATATATTAAGCATTTAAAATATATAAATAAAATATATGAAGAATTTGTTTTATATCAAAACTATTCTGAAGATATTTAATATTATTTTTGTTATTCTTACTTTACGATTATCACAATGTCACAATTATTTTTATAACTTATAAAAGAGTTGAAACTTTGTTCCATAGGACAATTTTCCCTGGGAGGAAAAATTTAAATCAGTATGTGTATGTCATACTAATAAATCAATTTAGTAATGTTTTGGAGTGGAATGGGTGAGAGATGGGACTATTACTTTTGCCTCACTAAACTTCTGGGAAAAAAGAGACCATGGCTACATTACAGTTCCTGAAATTAATCAGGTCAAGCCTTTGGCTATTTTTCATTACTGTCCACTTTAATAGAGCCAGAAGCATCAGACTAATTTTACAAATTTTCTTACAATGGTTTCAGGGAAATGAGACCATTTAAAAATCTTGCTCCATATTCAGTCAAGACGTACCACACAGATTTAGTAATAATCTTATATATCCAACTTACATGGTGGGGAAAAAGTAGGTTTACAGTTGTTAGAATGGGAAATAAAATAATAATTAATAAATAATGATATAAGAATAAATTCTATGTTTCACATACTCAGAACTGTAAACCTACTTTTGCCACACCCTGCATTTTTTTAATTGAAGTTTCTACATAGACCATGAGCATATAATTAAAGTGTTGAGATATATATATATATATATGTTATTCTTGTGTATACATGTTACATTTATGTGACAACTACTGTTAAACCAAAATATAGGTAATTTACATCACCCTGCAAGTATCCTTGTCAGTCAGTCAAACTCAAGCGCCATCAATACTCTTCTGAATTCTATCACCATAAATTAGATTTGCCTGTTTTTGAAGTCCATATACATTCTGCAGTAGCTACTCTTTTGCCTCTGATTGCTCTCACTCAATGAAATGTTTTAAGGCACAACCAAATTTTAACATGTACTAATAGTTTATCCCTGTCATGTTTGTATGCTGAAAAATAAAACCCTCATCTTTGCCTTCCACTATTGGGAGGTAACACCTAGGCCCTTGTGTGTTAGACCTGTTAGGAATACTTTGTTCATGTTAGATCTTTGGCTACTAGACAGTTTAATAACATGATTTATAATAGGAGCTATGTGTCATAAAGTATCAGTTTTTCCTCCAGAGAGACTGGGGACTAAATGTATTATCCAAACTCCTGGAATGGGTAAAGATAGACAAAAAATGAACAAGCCCAGTAAAATATCAGGGCACCAAGGCTTGGGTGAACTTCCATGGTCAACAAAACTCTGTTTTATCACACATCAGTGACAAGAAAGTAAAGCATCAATGACTGAGCAGGAAGAGGACAATGGAAGCCCTGTGTTTCTTGAACTCTAACTCTACAAACTTTTTCTTTTGGCTATTTTTTCAGCTTTATTGAGGTATATTTGACAAATATAAATTGTATACATTGAAGGTACATGACTTGATATTTTGAAATATTTATACATTATGAAATGATCAGCACATTCAAGCCAGTTAACATATCAATCACCTCAAACAGTTATTTTGTGTGTGTATATATATGTGTGTGTGAGAGAGTGAAAACTTAAGATCTATCCTCTTAGCAAATTTCAGTCACACAATACAGCACTGTTAATTACAGTTGCAATGTTGTATCATAGAGTTCCAAAACTATTCATCTTGCATAACTGAAACTTTGCATCCCTTAACCAATATCTCCCCATTTCTCACACTCTCTAACCCCTGGCCACCACCATTCTGTGCACTTCTTCTATGACTTTGGCTATTTTATTTATTTTTATGTTTTAACTAAATGTATTGGGGTGACATTGGTTAATAAGATTAATAGGTTTCAAGTGCACAATGCTCTGATAAATTTCCTGTATAGATTTTACATATAAGTGAGATTATGCACTGGCTCTCTTTCCATGTCTGGAAACAGTGACACACAAGGGTGCTAAGAAATATACTACTTTCTTGTTTGTAACAGTATCCCCAGTGCCTAAATCACAGCATCCAATAACTGCCTCTCAATAAATATCAGTAAAATAAAGTGTTTTTTAATGGTGATGCCGAAGGATAAGCTATCCCTGCTCTCATTTCTCACAAGACTTTCTCTGGGTACAAATTAAGGGATGAGAAGATAATATTACACAGAGATCTTTGAGATTAAATATTGACGTAGGACTTTAAATTTTCAGCAAACTAGGTTATAGTATCCAATATTATCCTTTTTTGCAGAAAAGATACCTATTCATTTCAGATATATATATATAATTTGTTCTTAAAAGATGGGGTTCCAACATTGATAAAGACTGTGTCTCTAATCTTGAGGGCCATCCTCATCTCTGAGTCTACAAATATGGGCAATTTACAGAAGTCTTTTTAGCAGCTGGCCCTAGTTTTGGTTCTCTTTGAGAATTTGGCTGGGCGTATCAACGCAGGCGCCTGATTCCCACTTGTACAAAATCAGCTACACTCACATATCCTGCTGAAAGTAGATGTAGGCAGCAATGTTCTATGACTCCAGACCCTCTGGACAACTAACTAAATCACAGACGAGCACCTGATCAAAGGAGACACAAGCTGTGTTTTCAGTAGTGTAATGCAAAGTACTTGACAATTTTGGACAATGATTTCTAATAAGGCTGGTCAGGATATTTTTAACTGATAGGTTAAAAAAACGTTCAGTTTGCAGTGGGGAAAGAAGATAGAAACAAGGAGAAGAGTTGAGCTATGTTGATGGCACCCACACTACAATGCATATGCACAGCCTGCAGTCTTGAATTTTGAGTAACCTTATGTTTTTATCCCTGGAAAGTCCTGGACCTACTACATTTTTGCTCTTCCCAAGGCCTGATTGTTTTTTGAGGTTTTGCATGAGTCATGACCTTGTACCCTGTGTAGCTCCATAATTTGCTCACATATAAAATAACGTGTGAATCTCTGTTTCTTGTGACAAAATCCACTTAATTAAAACTCACTTGCACGGGGCTCATCTTTATCCACATTTCCTACATTACTGACATCTCATCATAAATTATGATCAGAGTTTACAACAGCCTTTTACTTCAATTTATTTTTTCTGATCCATTATTAAATATTTTGTTATTGAAAAAGAAAATATTCCATTTAATGAAGAGCTGGCTCTGTTGTCACTTGCATCTCCTCCTTTGTTCCTGTTCCCCAAATCATATCCTCTAGAAACTCTCATCCCTCTTCTTCAGTCTCTTCTTGTTTGTTTTCTTATTCCGTCATAACTTCACCTCAGTTTAGAAATATGTATAATATTCTTTTACAGCCTAAGGAAGAAGGCTCTTTGGTCCAATGTTCTTCTCTAATGATATTATCTATTTACCATCACATTTCTTGAAATAATAACTTAAATTCATGTCCTCTAATTCTTACAGAATATTTATGCCCCAATTCCAATACTGCTTCCACCAAACTTCTCTACTATAAATTCTCTTTATATTAAAAGGGTACAATTCACAAAAGAAAATGTTCTCTTTTTCATTGTACATGATTATATTGAAGTATGTGATTCAATTAATAATGCCATCTGTCTTTTGTACTGTTACGGAAAAATGAAACGACCAGACACTGAGGGGTTAGGAGCACGATCTTTATTTACATGCACGGGCCCAGAGGAGACAAACTCCAAATTCTGAGCCCAGAACAATAACCCCGCATTCTTTTTATGCTGGGTTAAGTGGGGTAAGGGTCTTGGGAGGCGTGGTATAGATTTGGCGAGAAAAGGGTTTACAAAGGTGAAAGAGAAGCATTTACATCCTAAGTCAGGGTAATTGGCGTGAAAAGGGCTTACAGAGCTGGGAGAGAAGCATTTACATCATACGTCAGGGCAATTAGCATTTCATCTCTGGTATCAGGTTTGATTCCCTCTACAGTACACCTATGAATTGCCCCATGGGCTACATAAAGACAAGTAATAGAAGGGCTGGAAAAGCATCTTATGGGGACAAATAACAAGAAGAAGATCTTCTGTTTGGCTTTTAAACTTTGTTCTTGTGAATGTTCTCTCAGAACTTTTATATTTTTATTTTCCTTATCTTCTAAATGTACATATTTCATGTGTTAGCCTTAGGAAAAATATTAGGAGGACAAGTTACTACTAAACACCTGACTTCTATGTATAATTTTACAAATCTGTATGAGTATTCCCTATTTTCCCATCCACTATATGTCTTAGGAGCCCACCTGTTTAATTTTCATTAATGAATTCTCTTAATCTATAGCTTATGGTTAGATTTGGCCAGTGAAGTCCAGTAACAGAAGTTCAATGAATGAAAGAAAGTAAATTTCAGTTATGTATTCTGTTGTCTCTCTTTGACTGGGGTTCTCAAAGTTTGCCAACATTTATAGGCCAAATGTTATAGTTTTTATATGTAGGTTTTGTTTACACAGATCTTTCACTCTAAATTCTGGTTAGTAATTATCTCTTCTTTATAGTTAGGGGCATTAATAGCTCTTATAAATCCTAGGATTTCTATAAACGCCTTATTAAACTCTTCTGTAATTCCCCAGTTAAAGCATGCTATTTGTTTCCTTTCAAGGCACAAAGTACTATTGATGTATTTATGAATTTTCATTTTCAGTCACATTTTGGGCTGTCTTCTTTTTGTTGTCTACACCTAAAATATAAGCAAATCATCACTTTTCTTTAAACTGTCCCCAATCTTTTTGGCACCAGGGTCCTGTTTCATGCAAGACAGTTTTGCCAAGAACCAGTGGGGGAGAGAGGGAGGTACAGGGGGAGGGAGAGAAGACAGGGATCAGAGCTCAGGCTCAGGCAGTAATGCCAGCGAAGCTTCCCTGGCTAATCCGCCGCTCACCTCCTGCTGTGCTGTGCTGTGCTGGGGGGGGGTTGGGGGGTGAAGGGCGGGGGCTGGTTCCTAAGGCCGTCTTTACCGTCTCTCTGGACCATAAAATGATTCTTAATCACTCAAGCATCTTGACATAAGTAGTAAAAACTAGTCAGCGCTAAACAGGACCTACTTCCTTTTACTATGTATCTTTAGAATAATGCAGTTTCTTTAAAATTAAATCTTGTAAAGAACAATGAGATATCCTAATTCTTGTAATAATATACTTAAATGTGTCAAGTCATGAAATCTGATAGATAATTATCTCCCAAAACAGGTAAGTTACAGATGAAAAAGTCTTGCTTATGTTTTCCAACAAAGGACTTAAAAATTAATGAAAGTTTCATATTATTTTCTCAGAAGGACTATAGCACATCAATAGTTTTTTTCTAATTAGTAAGGATTTCTGGAATTCTCCTCAACATGCTTATTATGCATATGTTAATCTACTATAATTTTCTAAGGGATATAATATAGAAAATATTAATTATATCAAGAATAGCTTAAAATATATTAAGCTATAACAAATTCTTGGTTAACTATAAGCCAAAACCCCCAAATTTCTGCAAAAGGTCTGAATTCTAAAGTAGTTTTTTAAAAGTAACCCCTCTATATACAATGATAATGTTTAAAAAGCAATCAAGATATTTTTAAATATATTTTAATTAATTAATTTTCTGAGTAGAAGGTAAGGCATACTCTGGCTAAACAGGGAATCAGCAAAATTATATTGACCTTCTACTAAGTGATGAATAGAAGGAATAGGACAGTGGATCAAAAACTTGTGGAGTAGGTATTATAATGTGAGAGACTGTCATTAAATAAACAGCAGTTGCACAATAGTAAATGTTCTGAGAGTTTAGGAGTCATTAATATCAACCCTGTAGCCTGAGAAGCACATACATAGAAAATATCACTTATTTTTAGCTTGCTTTCTCTACAATAACCACAGACTCATATCAAACCGCCTGATCAAATCTTCACTTGAATGTCAAATAGACCTTTTTTACTGTATACATCTAAAACTGAATGCTGTCTTCCCCCCAAATCTTTCTCACCCACAACGTGCTGCCTCTCTGCTCATGTGGTAGATGTCATACTTGCGGCCAAAATCCCTCGTCGGCACCGAGGCAGTCATTGCCCCGGATTCCGGTGGTGTCGGCTGCTTAGGCACCACGGCTGAGTCTTTCTCCTGAAATTTCCTGATCTTATGGACAGCAGCTGATGTGCCAAAATTATGTCCCAGCTCCAGAAGTAGTTTGCTTTCAGTAATTATTCAGTGCAGGGGCACAAAGGTCCAACCCTCTTACCTGAAATTTGGACAATTCAGGTTGGTCTTCCCTCCAGAGTTCTGAGAAGCATCAAGGCCTCCACCACAACTGAGTCAGATTTCAACTTCTACCTGCATTCTGTCTACTCCCCTTTTATTCTAACAGTAACTTGTCTCCCACGATGAACCACCTAATGAAATCTCCATTCAGTTTCTGTTTCCTGGGGACTTTGACTGAAGAGAGTTGATCCTAAATGTGGTCCTGGAGGACAGAGTTTAAATTGGGATTTTGGAGCTGAATCACCAACTGGGTAACTGGTAGGAAAATGTCACTGCTGGTAGATAGTACTGACAGCCTCTGGCAAAGTCTATTGGTGCCATTGTTACATATTTCACAGATGTATAAGAATCTTAGTAAAATAAATATAGTCTTGTATACAATACATCAAGCATGTGAGAAGTTAGAGAAAATTCTACTTACATAGGACAATGAAAGCACTGGAGGAAAACAATGAAGGGCTAAGGGTGATTCATCAGTAATTTAAGATAAAGTGTGAAAGCTAAAGGGCTTCCTAGGCAGAATGTAGAAGATCCTTTTCTCCTGGAGCCGAAGGACAGAGGATACTGAGGGCGAGGCATGTGATATAATTACAAAGGTAGCAGCGTTCCAGGGACAGTTTAACTCTCAGTCTGAGCCCTACCTGGGAGGAAGGGGCTTTGAGACTTAGGATGTACACATCTGGCTCAATGCACTTGAAAATCTGTAGTTTAAACCAATCCCCAGCTCTTGGTTAAAGATGATGCAGAAGAGGTCTCTTCCTTACAAGATAATACATGCTCCCCTGAGGACTGGTGGGAAAAAAAAGGGACAGTTCCATCA
This sequence comes from Mormoops blainvillei, assembly GCA_004026545.1. NCBI lineage: Eukaryota > Metazoa > Chordata > Mammalia > Chiroptera > Mormoopidae > Mormoops > Mormoops blainvillei. The sequence continues at coordinate 44,207 of PVJD01006215.1, forward strand.
CTTTTTTATTGAGCCAGCTTCCTTCAAAATTCCAATTATTCATACACTCTCCTACCTTCTTGATCACTAGACCAATGCCTGTGGTCATTGTCACAACATATCCCAGGGACTGCTGAGATTTCCTTGGTGAAAGGATTATACCCAAAAGAAGTATGTAAGTGGAGGACCCAGTCAGCACGTATGGAAAACAGAAACTTGCTCTGAGTTTATGGAACTAGATTGTGAAAATGATGGGCCTAGGGGAAAAAACAAAGTTGGACACAGGAGAGTTTATCAATATAGGAACACTCTTTCATGACTCAGTATTTCATTCTGTGGTGAGGAAAATGAAGGTAATGTGCTGCTGTTAGGTTGGAGCTTGGAAGCTGGCAGCTTGCTGAAAGCGATGGCCCAACTTAAATGAGGTAGAAGTGCCAGAATAGCTGTGGCAGATGGTAGAGAAAAGAACCAAATGCCTTAAAGAAGTATGTACGATATAATGTAGATACTGTATAACACCAGGGAATTCCAGCCAATTATCTTCTATGGAAGGTCCTAAAATAAACTATTTTTCAAAAGCCATAAGGCTCTCTCCTGTAGACAACAGCATCTCTGGAAAAGACGCTATTAGGGAACCAGGTTCACTGATCATAATATCATGATAGGTCTTGAACTAATAGAGCCCAAGTGGTAATACTTGGCCTTCAAAGCAAGACAGGCACAAGGATGATAAAGAGTAAAAGGTTTGAAGGTAGCAGGCAGGCTTGACTTTAGAGAATTATGGAGACAGTTAATAGAGTACAGGGCTAGATAGATAGGTAGCCAAAAAAGTATATCACTACAGTCATACGACAAAAAGAAAGAATGCATAACTGGAATTTTGAAGGAAGCTGGCACGATAAAAAAGTAATGGAACTGTCATATTCCCTTTTTTTTTCACCAGTCCTCCTACTATAAAACGAAAATGAAAATGGCAAACACCAGTGGACTATTACAAGCCTAACCAATATGAACCCTAATCAGCCCTGGCTAGTGTGGCTCAGTGGATTGAGCTCTGGCCTTCAAACAAGAGTCGCCAGTTTGATTCCCAGTCAGGGCACCTGCCTGGGTTGCGGGCCAGGTCCTCAGTAGGGGGTGTGCAAGGGGCAACCACACACTGATGTTTCTCTCCCTCTGTTTCTCCCTCCCTTCCCCTCTCGAAAAATAAATAAGTAAAATCTTAAAAAAAAAAACCTTAAAAAAATAACCCCAATCAAATTTGCCATGGAGATATAGATAGAAAAACTGAACCAAAATTCACCTGCATAATATGGAGTTATTGGTCTGGAAAATATTTTTTTCAATTCTCAAGAAGGAGAATCAAAAGCAGTTTACCATCACTTGGGATGGAAAATAAAGTACACATTTACAGTCTTGCCCCAGGCCATGCTAAAATTTCTGCCCTCTGCTAATATAGCCCAAAGAGATTTAAACCACTCAGATATACTGTAAAATATTACATTGGCCCAATCTTCATTTTACAAATGCTAAAATGTTGATAGGATCTAATAAGCAAGGAATGGCAAATAAATTGGAAGCCTTAGTAAACCACATGTACTCTAAGAACACGAGATAAACATTATTCATGGTCAAGGATCTGTTACATCAGTAGAGTACTTGGGAATTCAGAGGTCTTCAGCTGCTGGAATGTTACCTTTAAACTAACGGATAGATCGTTGCATCTCACATCTGCTAGCACTTAAGGAGAAAGCACAACACCAAATAGGCAACTTAGGAGTCTAAAAACAGCCTATTTGTATTTGGCAATACTTCTCCAACTATTCACTAAGTGACAGCAAAAGCTGTTGTCTTTGAGAGTGTTCCATAGCATAAAATATTTCTGCAACAGGTCAAGGTAATCCTGCCACTGGGGTCACATGACTTGACAGGATTTATAGCACAGAGGTACCTCTGTTAGAAAAAGGTGTTGTTTGCAGTTTATGGCAAACCCTAACAGGAGAATAACAGACTGAGTGAAAATCTCAATTCTTACAATGGCTTGTGAAGTTTTGCATGATTTTTCCTCTGCCCTCTCTCCGACCTTATTTTCTGTTATGCCCCCAACACTATTCATTCCAGTCACATCTGTGCTGTGCCAGGAATTCTCCTACAACAGGGTGTTTGCTTAATTCCCTGCTACACAAAGGCTTTTTTCTCAGGTGTCTTCATGACTAATAAACTCACTGCCTTTAAATAGTGGCTCCAAGTCACCTTATTCATAAGGTGCATCTTGTATTGCAACCCATCCTCTTGCTCCAGCATCTCTCACAGCTCTGCTCCCCATCTCTAGTATTATCCATTACTTAAAACACACACATACACACACACAATGCACTTTCTAATATCCTTGATATTATATTTATTTGTAGGTATTTCACCCTTTTTCCCCTCTCTTCACTTCTAGAATATAAGGCAAAGATCTTTGTTTTATTTACTGATCAGCCCCAAGTGACTAGAACAATTCTTGGCACTGAATACTCAAAAAAAGAAAAAATTTACATAATGAGCTGGGAGAAGAGAACAATCAGCACTTTGATCAAATTAGCCTTTGAAATAAGTCTTTCACTTCTGCAAAGTATTGAAGGCAGGGTTAAAAAAATAGTGTATACATCTGAATAATTCCTAAGTGTACTCGCTTACCAGAATAGAGATAAACAATTCAAACCTGTGTGAGGAAAAATTGTTATGGCTAATAAACAAATGATATGCTCGATTAATCAGTCCTCTGAAAACTCATTAACATCTAGAGTTTCTTCTCTATCTACAGCACAACATAAACATTATTGCTCATAGTAATAACGAGATTCATAAAGGAAATGCTGCTAAAATACATTCCATGTGTACTGCTTAAAAGTTTGGAGTAGATAATCCATTTCTTCATTTTAATTCATTTTGTATAATTGAAAGCAGTTTGAATGATAAAAGTACCAATGGCTAATGTTTGTTATCTGGAGGAAACTAACGTAGATTAGCACACTTGCCCTTGATTCAGAATAAAAGAAGAGATGCACAATGCCACATTGTAAAATCTCAATTGTAAGTGTGTGGAGTTTCCAATCTGTGGATTCTGTCGATTGTGTACCATGTGTTTCAAATCACAGAGCAACCACTCTGTACTACACAGAACATTTCTGACTGTCAGATTCTGTCTCCATCTCTAACCTCTGCTTTTCCAGGTACTCCCACATGTGTAGGTTACCACCTGCACATGCTGGAATTGGCCAGGGTCTAAGGCTAATTCAGTCCAAGCAGAATCCACAAGAGATATTTCCATCCTGAGGCAGTAACTTAATAAAATGATAAGTTAGTCCTAGAGGGGGCCTCAGATACAAACTAAGTAAATCTAACCGTATGGTATGTAAACAGAGCCCTAGGTGGGCAGTGCTTAGTACCAAAGAGGGACATAGAGTTTGACTTGAAAGACTGAACTCTCCAAATTTCCTTTTAAACAGAACATCTCTGGTTTACTTGTAGTTCCTGGGGTTCTCCTTGAGGCATTTTTTTCCCTCCAATAAGAGTTCCCAAGAATATTTTTAAAAATTAAAAGCACTACCAAGTGTTATTCTTTATAGATAAAGGACCAAAATTCCAGAGTGGAGAGGGCCCCATGACTCAGGCACATGTTTTTCTGCTTAATTAATGTGTGAAAACATTTTTTATGCTATAGTCTAAGTATTGGAAAGTTTTTGTAAATTCCCTGAGGTTAATGATGCAGAGCCAATGAAACTGGTTGAAAGGTCTTCGGAATTCACAGTTTTAAAAGGTAAAAATCAAGAAAGTTTCATGTTGTGAAAGCCAACACCAAGGAATACTGCAACACCTTGGCAGTCAATATAAGCAGAGTAGTTAAGATATATGGGCTTCTCTAAAATCTACCTCTCTGGTTCTGAACTTTCATTTGAAGTTCAATGGTCTCCTTGGCCTCCCCATTGGATATATAAGAGAATTTTTAAACTTTAAAGCACCCTCTCCAAGATAACTTTTATTTTTGTCCTTCAAATTTTCCTCTCTCTGTCTTGCCCAGCTCTGTAATTAAAACTGTAAGCCCAGAAGCTCGTCAAGTATCTAGAGTCTATCTGGGTTTCCCTCTTTTATCGGCTCCCTTACAAAGATAGGAGGAAATCCTGTTAATAATATTATCAAAATATCACCAACACTTTTATTTTCTCCATCTTTACTAACCTAAATCTAGTCCAAAACCACTACCTTTCTGCAACTTAACATGCAAAATCCTTTAGTAACTGTCATTGTTTTTATCCCATCCCTTATTATGTCACCTATTCTTTACATGGTAAATAAATTTAAGTAACCAGTTATCCTAAATTACATAATTTTATTTTAATATTTTGGATTATACTCATTATTATTTGTAATTTGTTGGTATTTACTTATGTGTTTGTTTAATGTTTACTCATATGAAGGTTACAGGGTCCCATTCTATCTCATTCTCGCTAGCATTTAGAATATGGCTTGGAACCTTTAGGTACTCAATAACTATTTATTGAATAAGTCTAAAACAAAAAAAAATCAAGTCATATGATGCTATAATATGCTTGGGGCTTTTAAAGTCCTACTATCTAATTCTTTTGTAAACATGTTGAATTTTTCTTAAGATGGCCAAATTCACCAATCACAACATGAAATGTGTGAGGTTTAAAATATTGTTAGATAGAGTACCATTTGTTCTCAGCCAAACAGTGGCAGATTATACAAACACTGGTGATTAATGCTGTTATTTTCTTAACAGAAAGATAATTTCTCCCAGTGACTGCCTTAGACATTCTCAAGTTTCCTTTTAGAAGGGGAAATATATGATATAGTAATATAATACCATGTAGATTTGCTTTAAGAATCCACGTCTTTTGGTTGTACTTTGGTTACTTTTCAAAATTATGTTTTCTATATGTTAGTGTAATTTTATTTTATTTAAATAGTGCATCTAACATTTCCATGAGGATTCACTGCCAATATTGGCACTTGGAACCTAAGCCATGGTCATTTTGGGGAATATGTGCGGAGTTAAGAAAAAAAGGTCAAAATTAAAAACATTTTGTTTATGACTTGGAAAAATCAAATCTGCTACATTCTAAAGATTGTTATGCCCAACCAACCATAGTGGGTCTGGGGGTTAAATCTTCTGCTCAAGAGCTCATAGCTCTCTGCAGATTTACCTGGAACTGGGACTAAGAATCTCGATTAGAGTTCAATGCTTCATTACAGCCTGTTATGTGCTGTATGCATTTATTCATTCAACCCACTTATTGATCATTCACTATACTTGGAGCAAAGTACTCAATACTACAGAATATTGCAGAAATATTGAAATTAACAGAGATGTCTATAGTTACAGAATAGATAAAAATATATATCCAAGTCTACTTGTTACTGTTTGGTAGCATGCTGAGTCCCTTAATTTTGTTTCTCACTCATTTAGAAAAATTTCCTTTCTTCACTACTGGCTCAGTCTTACTCTACTTCCTGCCTCAATGACTGCTTGCCAGACAACTGTTCCAATTAATAAGATACTTTGTGACATGCTTTTATACACTATTATATTTAATATTTGTATCAAAACAGTATGAGACATTATAAATCCCATTTTTAGTTATAAAACTCAGGTTTATATGGTCTAGCTAGTAAGAGGATGAGCTAAGTTTTGATGTTCTCTCTCTACAACTTATACCTATACCAATTGGTATGCCATACTGTCTTCTGATATTTTTCTTGGTCTATAACATTAAATGTTTCCTGATTTTTAACTTCACGTATTCTTTTCACTCAGGAATCTATATATAGATTTTTGATCTCTAGATTTGCACCGTAATTTTCAGTAGAGGTTTTTAAATTTAATTCCCTATCTATAGCATTTTTCTACATCTATTTTTGTAAACTTCACCCCTCACAATCACAGCCTGTGACCATGTACTGCAAATAAGTTATCCCAGAAGATATTTTGGGGTATTTCTAGATGAAATATTTTTGAGCATTAACATACAAAAGTAATTAGAAAGATGAATGATTTACCAAAAGTTAGTTACTTTATAATATATATAAATGACTTGGTGCCACTGACAAGAACAATTGAGGTTAGGGACCAACAGAGAACATTGCCTTTCTGTCCTGAAATAACCCATTATCAACCATTATTATTGATATTTTAATTGTGATCAAAACCATTGAAAGCATTGTGATATTATTTTTTCACAATAGACTTGTCAGGCTGTGGCAAGTCTGTACTCTTTAAGGTAAACAAAGGAAGAATCCGTGGCCAACTATCTCTTTCTTGGTCTTTTGCATTGCTGAGAATGGGATAGCTGGAGTGGTTACTTATAGCTATTTTATTTTTAATTTATCCATGGTTTTGGGATAAATATCTTAAGATTTGGCTTATTTATTTTGATTTGGTAGTTCTAGTAATAGCTTTGTTGGTTAATATTTATTTCACTATATAAAACCTTCTCCCTGGCTTTTGGAGATGATTTTAAACCTTGACTTCAGGCCTTGACCATTGATGTGAAATATCATAACTGTTAGACCCTACTCTTCTGGGCAAGAAAAAGAGATGATTCCATGTTCGAATGGTGATACTTACAGTGTGTCTTAGGAATTATTTTTTTCCCCACACACTGAGGACACTGAAAGGGAGCCTCAGACTTATAAGTAAAATAAGAGGAGGGGTTTCTTCATTCTGACACATTATAAACTTAGTAGTCAGAAAAAAAAAATCACTCTTTCTAATTGTTTTTTTCATTAGACTACTGCTCTGCATCGTTATTTTTAAAAAATATTTTATTGATTATGTCATTACAGTTGTCCTATATTTTTTCTCCCCTTTATTCCCCTCTACCCTGCAACCCCTATCCCACCAGCATTCCCCCTCACTTATTTCATGTCCATGTATCTTACATATAAGTTCTTTGACTTTTCCATTTCCTATGCTATTCTTAACCTCCTCCTATCTATTTTGTGCCTACCACTTATGCTTATTATTCCTGTATCTTTTCCCCCATTCTCCACCCTCCCTCTCCTCATTGTTAACCTTCCATGTGATCTCCATTTCTGTGATTCTCTTCCTGTTCTAGTTGTTTGTTTAGTTTGTTTAGTTTGTTTTTGTTTTTATATTTTTAGGTTCAGTTGTTGATAGTTGTGAGTTTGTTGCCATTTTACTGTTCATCGTTTTGATCTTCTGTTTCTTAAATAAGTCCCTTTAACATTTCATATAATAAGGGCTTGGTGATGATGAACTCCTTTAACTTGACCTTATTTGGGAAGCATTTTATCTGCCCCTCCATTCTAAATGATAGCTTTGCTGGATAGAGTAATCTACATTGTAGGTCCTTGGCTTTCATGACTTTGAATACTTTTTTCTAGCCCCTTCTTGCTTTAAGGTTTCTTCTCAGAAATCAACTGATAGTCTTATGGGAACTCCTTCATAGGTAACTGTCCCCTTTTCTCTTGCAGATTTTAAGATTTTCTCCTTATCTCTAATTTTGGGTAACATAATTGTGATGTGCCTTGGTGTGTGCTTCCTTGGGTCCAACTTCTTTGGGACTCTCTGAGCTTCCTGGACTTCCTGGAAGTCTATTTCCTTCAACAGATTGGGAAAGTTCTCCTTCACTATATTTCCTAGTAAGTTTTCAATATCTTGCTCTTTCTCTTCTCCTTCTGACACCCTTAAGATTTGGATGTTGGAATGTTTAAAGTTGTCCCAGAGGTACCTAAGCCTCTCCTCATTTTTTTGAATTCTTGTTTTTTCATTCTGTTCTGGTGGAATGTTATTTCTTCCTTCTACTGCAAATCATTGATCTGAGTCCTGGTTTCCTTCCCTTCACTGTTGGTTCCCTGTATATTTTTCTTTATTTCACTTTGGATAGCCTTCACTTTTACCCCTATTTTTGACCATACACAGCCATTTCTGTGAACCTCCTGATTACCAGCGTTTTGAACTCTGCATCTGTTAGGTTGGCTATCTCTTCATCCCTTAGTTCTATTTTTGGAGTTTTGATCTGTTCTTTCATTTGGGTCTTTTTTTTTTTTTTGTCTTGATATGCCTGTTATGTTGTAAGGGGCAGAGCCTTAGGTGTTCAGCAGGGCAGGGAAACACATGTTGCTTCACTGTGGTGCTGTATGTGGGGGAGGGGTTAGAGAGGGAATAATGCCACTTGCTTGGCTCTTGGCTGGCTTTCAGTCACTTCCACTATCCACAAACATATTGGGCCCTTCTGGTGCTTATTCCTGGGTGGATGGGTTTGTGTACATTCAAGGACACTGTGGGTCTCTCAGATGAACTCTCCTGTGAAGCTGGCAGTTTCTCCCACAGCTGCAGAGCCCACAGGTTTTTATAGCCAGAGGTTTTGAGGCTTTCTTTTCCTGCGCTGGAACCTTGGGTTGCATAGTCTCTCCCTTTCCCCAGTTGTTCCTCCCAGTTTATCCACATGCAAATATGAGCCACCCAGTCCGCCAGCCACTGCCTTGTAGCACATCCTCTACACACTGGCTGCCTGTCTCTGTCCTTCCTGCCTGTCTGAATGAATGTTTCTTCTTTAACTCCTTGGTTGTAGGACTTCTATACAGTTTGATTTTCTGGCAGTTCTGGTTATTTTTTGTTTTCAAATCTGCTGTCCTTCTTTTGACTTTGTGAGGAAACAAAGTGCATCTACCTATGCCTCCATCTTGGCCAGAACTCTGCTCTGCATCTTTAAATTTTATGCAAAAGCTACAGAACACTGAAGAAAGAAATTAAAGAAGAAACAAACAGGTGGAAGCAAATATGTGTTCATAGATTGGAAGAATCAACATCATTGAAATCTCCATACTACTCAAAGCGATCTATAGATTCAGTGTAATCCCCATTAAAATACCAATGATATATTTCACAGATTTAGAAAAAAATATTTCAAAAATGTATATGGAACCAAAATTGACTCTGAATACCTCAGCAATCTGGAGAAAAAAGAACAAAGTAGGAAGGATAACAATGCCTGATATCAAACTATACTACAAGGTCACTGTAATCAAAACAGTTTGGTACTGGCATAAGAACAGACACATAGATCAATGGAAAAGGAAAGAGAGCCCAGAAATAAAATCATATCTCTATAGTCAATTAATATTTGACAAAGGGGGCAGAAGTATAAAATGGAATAAATATAACCTCTTCAAGAAATGGTGCTGGAAGATCTGGAATAGTATATGTGAAAAAAATGAAACTGGATCATCAAATTTCACCATACATGGGAATAAACTCAAAATGGATAAAAAACTTAAACATAAGATGTGACACCATAAAAGTCCCAGAGGAAAACATAGGCAGTAAAATTTCAGATATCCCACCTAGCAATATTTTCATCGATACGTCCCCTAGGGCAAGGGATATAAAGGAAAGAATAAGCGAATGGAACCTCATCAAATGAAAAAGGTTTTGCATGCCTAAAGAAAACATCAGTAAAATGAAAAGGGAACCAACCAAAAACATATTTGCCAACAACACCTTGGATAAGGGTTTGACCTCCAAGACATAAAAAGTACTCATATGACTCAACATCAGGCAGATGAACAATCCAATTAAAAAATGAGCAAAAGACAGGACACACAGGAGGACCCACAGATATATGAAAGGATGTTCAATATCACTAGCTATCAGAGAGATACAAATTGAAACCACAATGAGATATCACCTCATATCCGTCAGAATGTCCATCATTAACAAATCAACAAACAAGTGCTGGTGAGGTTGTGGAGAAAAGGGAACCCTCGTGCACTCTTGGTGAGGAGGCAAACTGGTGCAGCCACTGTGGAAAACAGTTTGGAATTTCCTCAAAAAAGCTAAAAATGGAACTGCCTTTTGACCCAACAATCCTACTTCTAGGAAAATGTCCTAAAAATCCTGAAACACCCATTCAAAAGAACCAATGCACCCATATAGTCATAGCATAGCATAGCATAACATAGCATAGCATAGCTATTATTGTTTATAGTAGCCAAGTGCTGGAAACAGCCTAACTGTCCATCCATAAATGAGTGGATAAAAATCTGTGGTACATTTCCATAATGGAACACTATGCAGCAGAAAGAAAGAAGGCACTCTTACTCTTCATGACAGCACAGATGGAACTGGATAGTATTGTACTAAGTGAAATAAGCCAGGTGGTGAGACATAAATACCATATGGTCTCACCTATAAGTAGAACCTAATGAACAAAACAAATGAGCAAAATAAAACCAGGGGCGTAGAAACAAGGAACAGACTGACAGGGACTGTAGGGGAGGGGTCAGGGGATAAGAGGAGAAAGAAGGGGAAGGGCCTAGTAAAGAACAAGTATAAATTACCCATGGACATGGACAACAGGGTGAATATTGACTGTGGGAGCAGGGGGTGGGCATGGTAGGGGAGAGCAATGGGGGAAATTGGGACAACTATAATAGAAAAACAAATAAAATAAAAATTTTTAAAAAGAGTCCCAGTGATCTCCTCCTTTAATTTAAAAGCAGTTCAGAAGAAAAGTGATATCCCAAAAATCTTCAGCAAGATTATATTGAAAGGCAGAATGGGGACAGGAAGGGTGCCCACAGAGCGGGAAGTACATTTAAGACACATTGCATAACAAAGGCAGATTAACAGCTGTGCCTTCTTGAAGCAAAGAAGGTTGCTGCCAAGAGTGAATTGTATACTTGGCTGTGAGAATGTGCAGTGACCCATGACACTGCCGACATGGGGAGGGGAAGCTCACACAGAGCCCGAGTGAGCCATGAGGACAGATGTCCTCCCCGAGGCCTGTGCATGGCTGGCAACTCTTGCCCTGACTAAAGACGGCAGTTGAAACAGGATCAAAAACACTGGGGAGCTGACAAATGGTGGATACAAACACACCTTAGGAAGAGCTGGATGTTAGATCACCCAGGAAGTTCTGAGCCAATCGTTTAAAACTGGAGCAGGAGGTCTCATAGTCTGCCATGAGACCTGTCCTCCTGGAAGTCTGCTTGGAGGTCTGCCCGAAGAAATTGACAGCAGCACTGACAGAGCTGCAGAGACCTACCTGGAGACCCAAACTTATGAGAGATGCTTGGATCTCAACTGTTACCAGGAATGCTGAGCTGCAGACTTTTGTTTTCCTGAAGGAAATACAGAGAGGTCACTCTCTTGCCTTGGACAATGTAACATGGCACACGGTTTCCTGAACCACTGCTTGGAGACTGAGAAGAGCACACCTCAGATCCTGAAGGGGAGAGCTGTTGTGGGGAGACAGCAACTCTGAAACCCTCAAGTGCACATTCCACAGAGGATGGAAACCTGTTTGAATGACTGGTTGATAAATATGGGGACCTTCTGGGCATGGTTTTGGCTTGTAGCCTTTTGGGAAGCAAGAGAAGTGCTGGGTCTCATGGGAGAGGAGGGCTCTGAGCAGGAGTGCTCTCAGCCCTCCCAAGGTTGGAATGCTGTTAATAAAAGCCTGTTTCCTTCAGCACAAATTGTTGAGTCATGTAGATTCAAGGCACCAAGTGGCCAAGCCCCAGTTTTCATGGTTACAATAGGAATCCAGTTGTGAATATCTTGGAGGTCAATCTGTTGACCTATTTACTTGGTACTTCTACTGAGTGATTCCTGAGGTCACTGACATAAACAAAAGCAATGTGGTCTAAGAGATTATAAAACACCATTTAGGCCATGCTATGAGTGGGATTTTAAAACCCTAATTTTACTGTAGATATAGTATAGGGAATAAACTTATAAACAAATATTAAATATTGTATTTCTTATAGCACTTCACATTTTTTGTGTCTTACATAATTGTTACAGTTTACACATCTCCACATACATTTGTTTATTCTAAGCTCGCAACCTCACAACAACTCTTTCCAATAAAGAGAACAGTTACTACTACTATTGAGTTTTTTAGATAAATAACCTATAATCAGAAAATTTAATGACTTGACACTGTTAAAGATCCAAAATTTTATTATATACATTGACTGGACACATTCTCCTTCTAGAAATAAAAGCAACAAAAAAAACTTTAAAATCTTACACCTATTTTTCTTTTTCCACTGTTTCAGAATAAATCAGAGTGACTAAGGGTAAAGTCATAAGAAGGGCATCAGCTAAAGAATGATGTAACTTTGAAGGCAAAGACTCTTCTAATACAGTAGGAAAAAGCAGAGAAAAAAAATGTAGAATGTTCTTTCTTCTAGTAAACTTCTGATTACCTCTCAGAATCTATTTACAATGCAAATGAGGATACAGAGGATTCTCTCAGCATTATGCGTTACATTTAAACAAGTTTTACTTCATTGCTAACACACCTGGTTCCCTATGCATAATAATGAGTGTCATTGACAATGGATTTTGTGCAGTTCTAAGCCACAAGATATAAGTCAAATCCTTGTAAAACCCATAAAAAATTAATGCGTAACAAGAGAAGCATAGTAATTCTGTTATTCATTCCAGGATTGTGTTCATTTGTTATCCTTTGTTATTTTAATCTGGTAAATAATTTCTTTGTGCTTTTCTACTTATTTACCATGTTATGAGTTTATTTTGTGCTCTTATTTATAATTGAACAGTGTGACATTACCTTTAGTTCTAATACAGTGTTGCACAGGATTTTTTAGTTCTTTTGCTTACTCTTTAATATTGGACACCAATATTTTACATTTAATCAAGTCTGTGTGAATCCACAATATAAATATTTTATAGGTGAATAGATCACAGATTTGGGGAAAGACACGAAGTAGGGTAGAATAAAGAAACTGTAATATAATATTGTCATTCATATACTTCTGGTCTCAAAGTCAGGGCTCAAAGTTTTAGCCCATCTTACCCTATATTCACCCACGATTCTGCACTGGATTTTCATCCATGTTCATTCAATAAGCAGTCCATTATATACTATTGACAGTTGTCTAAAACAATACAATAATTTAGAAAAAAAATCAATGTGTAATTTTTATTCAACATATCCAAAAATGTTTGTTCTTTAAAGTAGAATAGATGATTATAGGCACTTCAGACATGGAAATATTCTGAACTAAAGGAGCAAAGTTTGCCCAATATTTATTTCAAAATTATTTATGTAAAATATTAAAAAGAATATTAATGTCCAACATCTGCCAAATGTCAAGTACATTATGAAATACCTAAAACAATGTGAATAAGAAACATTTAATCACACAGAAATCTACTATAGTGGTTAAGAGTTCAGATCTTTTAGACTTAATGGGTTTTTCTGATGCCAGTAGCACCAGGGAGGACTGAAACCAATATTGGGGTCCAGGCTCTTGTCATGGTCTAAGAAAGCGTTCCAGAGCGCGACAGAAAGATTTAGCTCAGCACAGTAAATTTATTAAAGCCATAGTACACACTTGGGAAGTGAGAGCCAGTGACTTTGGATCAGAGTAACTCTGGTGGGGCCTCGGGGGAAGGTTTTTATTAAACTTAGTCAGGGGTGGGAGATAGGTTGGTCCTTGGCTTCTGACACTGGTTGGGTGACTGTGGAAGTGGCTTGTTCTTATCTCTTCTTTCCAGGTAGCAATTTCTTTTTTGGTTCTCTAGGAACTGCCATGGCAATTTAATAGGGGTAGGTCCCCAAACCCAAAACCGTAATGCAAATTTATTATGAATGTATTATAATGCATGCAAATTTATTATTTATATCGATATGGCTGCCAAATAAGATTGAGACCAGTTATGTCTCAATTACAGGAAATTGGGAAGAGAGAAGCAAGGGAATAGGGAAGAGAGAAGCAAGGGGATAGGTGGTTAGTGAAGGTCAAGTCTGTGAGGTTCCAACTAAGAGGAAAAAAAGGAAGACGGGTAGAGCTTGATACCTTTGTTGCCTGTCCTAACTTTCCTGCCTCACTCCTACAGCCAACTAAAATATATCTCCCACAAACTCCTAACTGAGTGGTTATGAGCAAGTTATTCTTTTTTCATCTCATTTTTCTCAGCCATTTAATGGAGGTAGTAATGACCTCACAGGTTAGTGTGAACATTTAATAAATCAATGCACATTAAGATGTCGAACAGTGTTTGGAAGGTAATTAATACTCTAAAAGAAGAGCTATGCTGAGTATTTTATTATAACACTAATTAAAGTTATATCTTAATGACAGAAATTAGAATAAAAAGATTAAAATGATTATTAATGCATAAACAATATCTTGAGATTACCACCTAAAGTTTTATTTAAAATTTATTAACTTCGTATTTTTAAAAATTTCCAAACATCTTTACAAATAAACTGATATTTTATAATAAAAATTAGAAGTGTAAAAATACACTTAGCCATTACTCTAAATAATGAAAGCCAACCCTACAATGGTCTGTCTACTGACGGCTGAGTCTTAGGTTCTTTGAAGAATTTTGAAATCTGACTTTTGGGCAAGGCTGTTTCAGCCAGGATTAGCTGGGATAGGCTGTACTTTAAAACAAAACAAAACAAAACAACAAAGAACACTATCTCAAGATAAAGGATTTAAAACAAAACAAAAAAAGGTGTATTTTATGTTTTACTACATGTCTATCACAAGTCACCAGGGTGGGGAGAGTGTTGTTTGCATCATAGTTTCTCAGGAAGTCAGGCTGAGGGAGCAAACACCCTCTCAAATTTAAATAAAGCATAATTGTTGAAAAGTTCATTTATAAATGTTTATCTTAACTACATCTATTTAATTTACTCATTTTTAACAATTATGTTTAGATTACTCATTAAAATTTCATGAGATTTTAAACAGCCAGCCATCATCTATGTGCTCATTCTTACTGACAAATTCTGTACCAGAGGTAATATAAGCTTATTTGACTTTTAGTAAACCCAAGTAGAATGAACGCATTATATTGAATATTGATAACTCTAGAGACATGTCAGTTTTAATTAAACCAGCACATTTAAACTAGTTTTTACCTATTAAAGATTATCATAGATTATGTGAACTTGTAAAACATTTGGGTTGGTTTCTGTATTTCTGAGAGTACACTTGATTTATATAAATGCCTGTCTGTCTTTAAGCCAATTAAATAGAGGTCTTTACAAATTAATTTTGACAATACCATACGCAGCTAGAAAAAAACACATTGAAGTTAAACATCATTATGTCACTCACTGACACTTTTCTATGTTCATTATTTTCTGCCTAGTATAAACTACCCTATAGGTCAGCCGTCAAAAAGTTAAAAACAATAATAGTAGACATGGTTTCTGATGTATTTAGGTACACCTGCAATTTATACTTATTTTTTATAATAGATATGTATCAGGTTTATATATGTGTGTATATATACATATACACATGTATATATATAAAATGTATAATATGCCTTTGCCATGTACATTAGTATATATATATATATAAACAGATACAGTATATATAAAAGGGGGGACCCACCAAAAATGGAATTATCTTCTGGAGGCCAGGCCCCTGGTACTACAGGCTTCCCCCATTAGGTGAGTGTTCTAGGAACCCATCTATATCAGTGTGCCAGCTGGCATTGTAGAGAGAGGCTGCATTTGGTTTCAGTGAATTTTTTTTTAAGACTCTTTCAAAGTGTTTGCCCATTTCATGACAGGCAACTTACAAACACACCTTCCCACACTTGTTGAGTGTTCAGCAGTTTTTGACCAAAAATGGCATAACCCCCATGTTCCACCCTCCCTATTCACCCGATCTCACTGTCAGTAACACTTTTCTGTTTCCTCAGATGAAAAAAGTCCTAAAAGGGAAACGGTTTGCTGATGTGTAAGATGTGAAACAAAAAACAGTACTAGCACTAAAAGGCATCAAAACTGACAAGTTCAAAAACAGTTTTGAACAGTGGGAAAAATGTCTCAAAAAGTGTCTTGCATCAAATGGACAGTACTTTGAAGGTGTTAAGTTTAAACATATAAGAATAAATATACACTTTTTATAAATAAATTCTATTTTTGGGAGGGTCCCCCCATATATATATTTTTTTTAATATTTATATTTATATAATTTTATATATAATTCAAAATTTCTTTTAAGTATATTTTATTGATTATGCTATTACAGCTGTCCCATATTTTTTCTCCCCTTTATTTTCCTATGCGCTGCACCTCTCCCATCGACCAGCATTCCTCCCCCTGCTTAGTTCATGTCCATGGGACATACATATAAGTTCTTTAGCTTCTCCCTTTTCTGTACTATTCTAACCTCCCCCTGTCTATTTTGTACCTACCATTTATGCTTCTTATTCCCTGTATCTTTTCCCCCTCTCCTCTCCCCTGCCTCGCTGATAACCCTCCATGTGATCCCAATTTCTGTGATTCTGTTCCTGTTCTAGTTGTTTGCTTAATTTGGTTTTTTTTTTAAGGTTCAGTTGTTGATGGTTGTGAGTTTGTTGTCATTTTACTGTTCACAGTTTTTGATCTTCTTTTTCTTAAATAAGTCCCTTTAACATTTCGTATAATAAGGGCTTGGTGATGATGAACTCCTTTAGCTTGACCTTATTTGGGAAGCACTTTATCTGCCCCTCCATTCTAAATGATAACTACGCTGGACAGAGTAATCTACATCGTAGGTCCTTGGCTTTCATGACTTTGAATACTTCTTTCCAGCCCCTTCTTGCTTTAAGGTTTCTTCTCAGAAATCAACTGATAGTTTTATGGGAACTCCTTTGTAGGTAACTGTCTCCTTTTCTCTTACAGGTTTTAAGATTCTCTCTTTATCTTTAATCTTGGGTAACATAATTATGATGTGCCTTGGTGTGTGTTTCCTTAGGTCCAACTTCTTTGGAACTCTCTGAGCTTCCTGGACTTCCTGGAAGTCCATTTCCTTTGCCTGATTGATGAAGTCCTCCATTATTTCTTCAAATAAGTTTTCAATGTCTTGCTTTTTCTCTTCTCCTTCTGGTACCCCTATGATTCAGATGTTGGACATTTAAAATTGTCCCAGAGGTTCCTAAGTGTCTCCTCATTTTTTTTGAATTGTTTTTTCATTCCTTTCTGGTTGGATATTTATTTCTTCCTTCTTCTCCTTATTGTTGATTTCCTGGTTTCCTTCCCTTCACTGTTGGTTCCCTGTATATTTTTCTTTATTTCACTTTGCTTAGCCTTCACCTTTTCCTCTATTTTGTAACCATACACAACCATTTCTGTGAGCCTCCTGATTACCAGTGTTTTGAACTCTCGATCTGATCAGGTGGCTATCTCTTCATAGCTTAGTTGTATTTTTTCTGTACTTTTGATCTCTTCTGACACTTGGGCAATATTTCTTTGTCTCGGCACTCCTATTACATGGTAAGGGGCAAGCCTTAGTTACTTGCCATGGTGGGGCAACCGACATTGCTGCATTGTGGTGCTGTATGTGGGGGAGGGGTCAGAGAGGGAACTATGATGCTTCCTCAGCTCTCGTCCTGCTTTCAGTCGCTACCCTACTACCCACAAGCAAATTGGTTCCTTCTGGTACTGATTCCTGGGCTGGTGGGTTTGTGTATGTTCTGGGACTCTGTGGGTCTCTCCAACAAACTCTCCTGTGAGACTGGGAGTTTCTCCCACCACTGCAACTCCCACAGGTTTTACAGCCAGAGGTTTTGAGGCTTTCTTTTCCCGTGTTGGAATCCTGGGTTGCACGGTCTGTCTCTCTCCCCAGTTGTTCCTCCCAGTTTATCCACACACAAATGTGGGACAGCCTGGTCATCCAGCTGCCACCTTGCCATGTGTCCTCTTTGCCCCAGCTGCCCGTCTCTGCCTTTCCTATCACTCTGGATGTTTCTTCTTTAACTTTTTGGTAGTCAGACTTCCATACAGTTGAATTTTCTGGCAGTTCTGGTTATTTTTTGTTTTTAAATTTGTTTTTGTCCTTCTTTTGGCTGTTCAAGGAGGTAAAATGTATCTACCTACATTTGGTCAGAAGTCTCTCCAAAATTTCTATGTCTATTCTATATCAACTGCATTTTTTTCTTTTTACCTTTGACCTCCTCCCACCATTTTTCCTCCCCCTCCTCCTTGCCCTCTGCCTCTGCCAATCACCAGTCCCTGTTCTGTATGTATAAGCTTGTCTTTTTGTTTGTTAGATTCTACATAATGAGTGGTTATATGGTGTATTTCTCTGTCTGACACTTTCCTTGGCAAAATGCCCTCAAGGTCCATCCATGTTGTGACAAAAGGTGATATTTCATTCTTGTTATGGCTGGATAACATGTAAATATGTAGGTACATGTACAGGTATGTGTATGCCAAAATTTCTTTATCCATCAATGGAACAGGTGCTTCCAAATCCTGGCTTTTGTAAGTAATGCTATGATGAATATGAGGGTGCATATCTCTTTTCAAATCAGTGTTTTCCTTTTCTTTAGATAAATACTCAGAGTGTAATCACTGTATTATATGATAGTTCTATTTTTAAAAATTTTTCAGGAACCTTGATGTTATTTCCATAGAAGCTGCACCAATTTACATTTCTGCCAACAGTGCACAAGAGTTCCTTATTCTCCACATCCTGGCCGGCACTTGTTATTTCTTGGCTTTTTTGATAATAGCCATTCTAACATGTGTGAAGTGATGATTCATTCTTCTTTTGATGATTAGCATTTTCGTTATGATTAATACTGTTGAGCATCTTTTCATGTACCTGTTGGCCATCTGTATGTCTTCTTTAGAAAAATTTCCATTTAAATCTTTTACTCATTTTTAAAATAAATCATTTACTTTTTTTTGCCATTGACTTGTATAAGTTCTTTATATATTTGGGTATTAGCCTTTTATCAGATATGTGCAAACATCTTCCATCCGGTAGTTTTTCATGTTGTTTTGTTAGTTTCCTCACTGTGCTGGGGACAATCATCTTTCTAGCATCCAAGCTGATTGCAAATGAGACACCAATTTCTGATTCAGTGCTTTTATTGGGACCCTAAGAGGGTACAACGGTGGAGGCCCAGGTGAGGTTTTTTTAGGTTTCTGGCCTTAGAACTGTTGCTCCACTAACTTAATGGACTTTTATTACAGTCTTGTAGTCTCCTAAAGGAGGAGAGACAATTAAGGTAAAGGATTAGTAGACTGAGTACTGAGAAAAATAGGGTAGAGGGGCGTTATGAGTCTTGTCAATCTTACAGTCTTTTGGTTTAGATACCACTTGTATTTAGATACCTCATGTCTCCAATTTTTTGTTAGCCTTTGCAATAAATCTTTCAATGAAGCTATTAGAGAATCTTGAAGCCTTTTAGGATCTTCTAGGTACTGACTAAAATATGTATCCAATTCTGCTCTATTTGTTTGATCTGAGAGCCCTTGCTTTCAAATGTACTTCTTAAATAAAAAACTCTTGTTTAATTGAAAGATTCCTCATAATGGTCTTTATCATTCTAAGTTATCGTAGTAATATTTTGCCACTTTTGTACATATGTACAGCTTCTGTGACCGCAGTTCTTAGACATAAAATAAGCGGTTGTACCAGACGGTAGCATATGCAATTCTGTGAAACCTGGGGATTCCACTTATTTGGCTATTGCTTGTGTGTCTTGAGCAACATTCACACTAAAGAGGGATGTGTTACTATCTTGAAGATTTTATTATGTTTCACAAAGTACTTTGTTGCATGGAAATTTTCTTGAGGTTGCCAGGTGACATAGGGTGGATCTAATCTATTCCATGACCAACATATTCCCGATAGGGAGGCTTAGAGGTAGGTACTGAACGCTCTAGCAGTTTTGAAGTGCATGACTTATAGCCACCAATTTTGTGGCTTTAGCTTTTGAAATTACCATGAGATAGATGTATTATTCCTTTAACTTGTGAGCAAATTAGTGGAAATCAAGAAGAACTGAAAAAACAAAACTGTGAACACAAGCAACAACCAGCAAAATGGTACTGCAGATTGACTAAGAGAAGACCTTAGGTATGGCACCAACGAAACTAGCACCATGGACCTAACCAACAGAACTTAATATATCAGAACTGCAGATTAATCAAGGGCTCAGGATTTGGATTCCAGATGGAACCATCTGCCAATTCAAACTGACCCAGTAAGCCCTAGGCTGGAACCATAGACTAACCAAGAGCTGAGGACTGGCACGGTTGGTGACCTGAGACTAAGCAACTCCATTTCGGGCCTGTGGTCTGCTTTATCACACCTACTAACACCCTCTCTGCTCCCTCTGACCTTCCAGGTGTTCTATGCCTTAGGCTGTTTACACTTCTGTTTCCTGTACCTAAAATGGTTTTCCTTTATATATCAATATGACTTACTCCTTCTCTACCTTCAGATCTTCAATAAAATGTCACTTTCTCAATGAACTCTTTCCTGACTATTCTATTTAATTTTGCAAATACCAATGCTTCTTTTTACACAACTCTCCAGCCTCCTTAAAAAATATCTCTGATTTTCTTTAGCAAATATAGCCATTTTCCATGTGGAATGTTAAATGTTTACCTTGGTTTTTGTCACATTTTCCCACCAAATGAAAACTTCTATGGACTTTATTAGTAAAAGTACTCTTGTGTGTTGACTGACTGAATTGATTATTTATTCTCAACAGAATTATTTTGAACTGTGATGAACATATGATTTCTTTAAATCATTCAAAATTTTATATTTGGTTTAAAATTGTTTATGAGTATTTATTTTAGCTGCTTCTGTGGTATTTAATTATGTATAGACAGAAATTAACTCTATCAGTGAGACAGTTGTGATGTTAAATAAATCAGTTTGCTATTAATTTAGAAATGCCTAAAAGACCTAGTTCGGCACTCCAGAAACCAAAACTATAAAATAACAAAAAGTCACATACTAGAAAACACAATTGTTAATTTTTTTATATCACTAAATAGTGGTTAAGTTTTTTTGCAATGTAGGACACTGAGTAAAATAAATTATTTTACTCCCATACACCATAAATTATGTTGTTTTACACAAACGTTGAATTCAAATCAGAGATGCCTGATTTTACTTGTAAGTTAGGTTCTAAAATGAATATGTATGGCACACATAGTCAAAATGTCCTTCATGATTTTGTAAATCACCTTTAAGGTATATAAAATCTAAAGTTGAGTAATAGTCTATATAAATAATTAACATGTAAATTAACTTGTAGCATTTTGCACAATACATATTCAAATTCTAAGAGTTTAAATTACATACATTATGTAGTTGGATTCAGTTAAAAATTATGTTGGAATCCCACTGTTCAGATTTAGGATATTTATAATCAATACACTTGGTTTATTTCCTAGATATTTTAGGAATAATTCAGATCTCTAGATATGATTCAATGGATAATTTTAAAAAGTGAGTAATGTTAAAATAGTAAAATGTAAATTTCTGCTAAATAATATGATTTTCAAATGATAGTGAGAGTTTAGTAACTAATTTTATATAAATAATGAATTAAAAATATTTCTATAAAACTACATAATATTTGATTTTTTTAACCAAATCCTTACAACTGATCACCAAAAATTAATTTTGGTTTGGCTGATAGTATTAATACTTATATGCAGTGTTTTCACAGATATCTCTTGGTAATTTATAGGGCCTTTCCCCAGAAACAAAAATAAATAAATAAATTTCGTATTCAATATTGAAGTATTTTAATATAACTATGTTTATAGTTTCATTGAGGTCGGTTTAGTATATAGTGTTCAGTAGATTTAAAGTGTTAAAGAAGTCTATATATTTTAAGATATTTGCTCTGACTAAAATTAATTTAAAAAGCTATACTTCGAAAGGTTGTAAAATTTGCATTATTAGACAATAAAAACACAGGTTCTGATTTCATTATGTAATGCTGTTAAACTTTCAAAAACAGAATTGCCCTGTTAGTAGCCAAGTTTCTTTATAACATATTAATTGGGAAAACCACATAAATTGCACACTTGCAACTTGGCACCTTAGAGTTTCTCTTCCAATCTAAGTACTGTTATCCAAAGAGTATTCCATAGAGACTTAAAAACTCATAAATATTTTAAAACTCAGCTGGTGGCCCCTACATCTCCAAAAGGTTCTATTCCCCATTTATTAAAATTACAGCACAGGTAATTTACTCAGAGAAGAGTAAGAAATAAATAAGATTAAGACCTCACAATATGTCAGATACTATGCTAGGAATATTATATACATTTCAGTTTTAACCTTTACAAAAAAATTTAGAGGTATTAAACTTATGTTAGTTATACAAATGACTGAATTAGAGGCAACTCATTTAAACACAGTCTCTGTCAAAAAAACCTCAATTACTGATTAGTTTATTGCTTCCATGTTCCAGTCATTAAGAATACTAACAACGAAGACTCATGGACATGGACGATAGTGTGGTGATTGCCGGGAGGAGGGGGCATAAGGGGGTTAAATGGCAATGGAAAAAAATGCAATAAAACATTTTTTTAAAAGAATAATAACAGTAAGAGTGTTGAAATGCCAGCCACTAGGCAATATATTTACACATTTATTTACCACAATAACCTCAACAGATCACTGCTATTTTTATCCTCATTTTATAGAGAATAAAACTGAAGTTCAAGGTTACATAAATTTCCCAGGGTCACACAGATAGAAAATAGAAGAGTGAGAGCTCTTTTCATCTCTGTGAAGCTAAAAATGCAACTGGTGGGCCTACCTCCCTTACAAGTAATGGAGCTTAGTGGCTAACTCAAAATATCCAACTATGTGGACCTGAAAAGTATAAGATAAAAACAGTCCAGTACTTCTCTTTGTTGTATGAACAGAGAAATGCCACTGTCTTCATATTTAATAAGAAAAGGAAAAATTCATTCCTCAAAAGATTTTGTGAGTGTCGGTGGGAATGCAGACTGGTGCACCCACTGTGGAAAACAGTATGAAGTTTCCTCAAAAAATTAAAAACGATCTGCCTTTTAACCCAGCGATTCCATGTCTGGGAATATATCCTAAGAATCCCAAAACACCAATTCAAAAGAATATATGCTCCCCCCCACCCCCAATGTTCACAGCAGTGTTTTTACTTTAGCCAAGACCAGCAAAGAGCCCAAGTGACCATCAGGAGATGAGTGAATAAAAAGACTGTGGTACATTTACACAATAAAATAACATGTAGTCATAAATAGGAAGAAACTCTTACCTTTTGCAACAGCATGGATGGACCTAGACATTATTATGCTAACTGAAATAAATCAGTCAGGGAAAGACAAATATCATATGATCTCACTTATATGTGAATCTAATGAACAGTGATTTCACTTATATGTGGAATCTAATGAGCAAAATAACCTGATAAACAAATTATAAACAGAGGCATAGGTACATGGAACAGACTGACAGCTGTCACAGGGGATGGAGGAACTAGATGAAAGGTGAAGGGATTAGACACAGGACAAAAATGCATAACCCTTAGACACAGACAACAGTATGGTGATGGCCTGGGTGGTGGTGGAAGGGAGGGAGGGGCAAGAACTGAGTGGAGGTAAGCAAAGGGGGGAAATGGGGACAACGGTAATAGTGTTAACGATAAATTTAAAAATTTTAAAAGGATTGCTGTGGGTGTATAAGAAAGGAATTCACATAATGCACTTAGTATACCATCTCTGAGGAACCTTCGTCCTACCCCTCTACCAACAGAGGAGAAATAAAAATGCTTTCCTCATCGCGGAGAAGCGCTAAGTCAAAGTTGTGCATTGAGCTTTGTCACAGGCACCTTTCTAACTGCACGCGGCTGGGAGTTAGGTCATTGTTCAGAAGGGCATAAATGCGCTGGGGACACAACACAAAGAACGATAAAACAAAACCACAAAACAGAAAGAATGTAATCTCATGGCAATTGAATAACCACCATCTGGTTTCAGAATTTCAATAGAAACTTTACTAAAGAATGCATCTCAAATAATATCTCAATTAAATTTTGTAATTAGAAAATCTATTTTAGTAATATGATCATCTAAGTATAATTGAAATGTGAACTTATAAGTTTATTAATCCATATGACTATTCTTCCTACAAATTGACTATACATAGCAACTGACAGAATTTCAGACTACTGTTAGCTGAGTTTCTGAGATAAAAAAGAAAACTTTAATTACTATTTTATTTATCCATAGTCCAACATGTTACAAAAATATGTAACATTTAAACCCTCTTATAAACTGTATAAAACAGCAAATTTCATAAGTTATATGGTTATTTAAAGTAACTCTACATTTTTTACACTATACTTGTTTTGCTAAGGAATTAATCAAATCTTTACTGAAAAGTAACCACTCTGTGTTACGCAACAGTTGTCACAGAATATTTATCATATTATTTTGGCTTAGTTAGTCACTATTCCTAAAACAAGTAAAGCAATACAAAAACTCTTCTGCTTTTCTATTTGATATGCACTATTTTGTTTTTCATAGTTCAAACCACACTTCCATGGCAATGGAAATTTTAATAAAAATTCAGTAAAGATTGAGTTCCTATTAGGACAAGATGTATTTCC
This sequence comes from Mormoops blainvillei, assembly GCA_004026545.1. Taxonomy (NCBI): domain Eukaryota; kingdom Metazoa; phylum Chordata; class Mammalia; order Chiroptera; family Mormoopidae; genus Mormoops; species Mormoops blainvillei. Next base: position 68,622 of record PVJD01006215.1, read on the forward strand.
AGGTCCGGAGGGGGATAGAAAGATAAATAAGTTTTGGTTGGCAACTTCTAAGATTTTACCATATTATTTGTCTGGAATGCAGGTTATATGATGTGAAGAAATGATGAAGTGGAAAATTAGATTAAAAGGGAAACTAGGGTCATATCATGACAATTCTTCCATATTGTGATTAAGAGGGGAAGGGTATAATGGTCTAAAAAAGTACTTTGGATTTTTGTATACCATCAAGAAATTTAGCATCAGATTGTCCAGATTTGAGTTTATACCCTTCCATCTGGTTAACAGTGAAGTATTGATAAAGTCACTAACTGATACTCTCAGATAATAAGTTACTTAATGGTTTAGGTCAAAATGAAGATAATATTGAGTTTCTTTCAGTTTTTTCCAGGCATCATTCTTCTTCTTCTTCTTCTTCTTCTTCTTCTTCTTCTTCCTCTTCTTCTTTCTTTAACTTTCCACACTCCTAGGATGTGGGATCTCTTCATCTGTACAACTAAAGCTTTACATAATCAGGAGCTTTACGCATGACATTACATTTATGACAGATCAGTTATCCCATTAAATTTTTCTAGCACCTTGTACTTCTCCTTCCTTGAAATTATATGTTTCTGTAATTTATTTTATAACACAATCTGTAATCAACAGAGGGGCTAAGGCAACTTTTATATGGCTTAGCATTCATTTTTAGTGCTTAGAATAGTTACTGCACATAGTAGATACACAACAAATATTTAGAAAATGAAAAACAGACTTGTCAGTACTTGCAGTCATAGTACAAATGTATGTTGTTTTAACTCATTTAATTTAGATTTGAAAAATCTATGCTGAAGAATAATAAATTAAATGAAAAACATATATATCACATAAATAAAACAATTGAGACAGTATTATGAGACATTAAGATATAAGATTTCAGACATAAATTATATATTGCTCATTCATGTTAATATAGACTCTGAAAGCTCTCCAAAACATATTGATGAAATGATCATGTATCAAATAAAATATAAATATTAGGAAGCTCATGGTCTTGCATAGTAAAACCAACCAAGAGAACAGTATTTTACCTGAAAAGGCAAATTTCTGAGACAATATTCTTGAACTACAATAATATAATAACAAAACAATAATAATAACAGAATATTATTACATTTATATAAACTAACTGCTACATAATGACCTACAGACAATACTTTTCAACTACTGCAGATTAAATAAGCAAATCTCCTGTATTTTGGCATGTTGGATATTTTCCCTCTGATTTAAAATATACTTTTTTCCTTCTTCCTTTCTAGTTTGGATGCCTTTTATTTCTTCTTTTTGTCTGATTGTTATGGCCAGGACTCCCAGTACTCCTATGAATAAGGGAGGTGAAAGCAGACATCCCTGTCTTGTTCCCAATCTTAAGGGGAATGCTTATAGTTTTTGCCCATTGAGTATGATACTGACAGTGGGGTTGTCATACATGACCTTTATTATGTTTGGGTATGTTCCCCATATTCCCAATTCACTGAGAGTTTTTATCATAAATGGATACTGGATTTTATCAAATGCTTTCTGAATCTATTGATATATCATGTGGTTTTTAATCCTTCATTTTGTTTAGTGAATCACATTTACTGATTTGCAAGTGTTGCACCAACCTTGCATTCCCAGAATAAATCCCACTTGATCATGGAGTATGAACTATTTGATGCATTACCATATTCAGTTTGCTGATATGTTGTTGAGGGTTTTAGTATCTATGTTCATCAGGGATATTGGCCTATCACTCTCTTTCTTTGTAGTGTCTTTATCTGGTTTTGGATTTAGGATAATGCTGGCCTTGTGAAATAAGCTTGGGAGGCTTCCATCCTTGAACTTTTTGAAATTGTTTGAGAAGTGTAATGTTAGTTCTTCTTGATGTGTTTGGAAAAATTCACCTGTGAAGCCATCTGGCACAGGGATTTTGTTTTGGGGGAGTTTTTTGATTACTGCTTCAATTTCCCCAGGTAAAATCTGTCTATTCAGATTTTCTGGTTCTTCCTGATTTAGTTTTGGAAGATTGTGTGTTTCTGGGAATTTATCCATTTCATCCAGGATGTCCAGTTTGTTGGCATATACTTGTTCATAATAGTCTCTTACAATCCTTTGCTTTTCTTTGGTGTCAGTTGTTATTTTTCCTCTTGAATTTCTTATTTTATGTATGTGGGTCCTCTCTCTTTTACTGCCTTTATTTGCAGGTGACATGATACTGTGCACTGAGAACTCCAAAGATTCCACCAAGAAAACCACTAGAACTGATAAATGAATTAAGCAAAATAGCACTATATGAAATTAATATCCAGTAATCAGTTGCATTTTTTATGCCAATAATGACCTAACAGAAAAGGAAATTAAGAAAATAATACCATTCACAATTGCTTCAAAAAGAATAAAATCCTAAGAATAAAACCAACTAAAGATGTAAAAGATCAGTACTGAGAGAATTATAAGACACCGAAGAAAGTAATTGAAGGATGTACAAATAACTGGAAGCACATACCATATTCATGGATAGGAGAATTCACATCATGAATGTCCATATTACCCAAGGCAATCTATAGATTGAACATAATTCCTATCAAGATTTCCAATGACATATTTTACAGAACTAGAAGAAATGTTCTAAAAGTTTACCTGGAACCTCAAAAGGCCTCTCATGGAAACAGTGATCCTAAGAAAGAACAAAGTTGGGGGAATCATGCTACCTAACATCAAACTATACTATAAGGCCATAGTCATTAAACAGCATGGTACTGGCATAAAAACAGAGACGTATTATCAATGGAACAGAATAGAGGGCTCAGAAATAAACTCGTACCTTTATAGTTAATTAATACTTAACAGAGGAAACAAACACATACAATAGCCTAAAGATAGTTTATTCAATAAAATGTGTTGGGGAAATCTGACAATACGTGCAGAAAAATGAAACTAGACCACATTTCTTACACCACACACAAAAATAAATTCAAAATAGATTAAATACTTAAATAATAGATCTGAAACCATAAAAATCCTAAGAGAAAACATAGGCAGCAATATCTCTCGCATTGCTCATAGTACTTTTTTTTTTATCAGATATATCTCCACAGGTAAGGGAAACAAAGGAGAAAAACAAACAAAACAAAACAAATGGTACTACATCAAACTAAAAGGTTTTGCATAGCAAAAGAAAACATCAAGAAAATAAAAAGACAACCCACAGAAAGGGAGTATATATTCACCGATACATCTGATAATGGGTTAATATACAATATGCATAAAGACCTTACAAATCTCAACACCAAAAAAAAAAATACAATTTCAAAAATGATCAAAAGACCTGAATAGACACTTCTCCAAGGAGGACCTACAGATGACCAATAGACATGAAAAGATGCTTAACATCACTGATCATTAGAGAAATACAAGCCGAAACCATACTGAGATATCATCTCACACCTGTCAGAATGGCTATCATCAATAAATTAACAAATGACAGGTGCTGGCGAGGATGTGGAGAAAGGGAAACCCTTTTGCACTGTTGGTAGTAATGCAGATTGGTATAGCCACTGTAGAAAGCAGTATCCAGATACATCAAAAAATTAAAAATGGATCTGCCTTTTGACCCAGTGATCCCAATTCTGGGAATATATCTGAAGAAACCAAAGCACTAATTTGAAAGAACAGAAGCACCCCTCTGTTCATTGCAGCATTGTTTACAATTGTCAAGATATGGAAGCAGCCCAAATGCCCATCAGTAGATGAATAGATAAAACAGCTGCGGGATATTTCCACAATGGAATACTACTCAGCCATAAAAAAGAAGAAAATTTTACCCTTTGCTACAGTCTGGATGGACCTGGAGAACATTATGCTAAGTAAAATAAGCCAGTCAGAGAAAGAAAAACACTGCATGATTTTATTCCTATGTGGAATCTAATGAACAAATTGAACTAACAAGCAAAATAGAGGCAGACGCACAGATAGAGGGCAGGGGCTGAGATTAGGGAGTGGAGGGGTTGAGCAAAAAAGATGTTCAACAATGTGGTGATTGCAGGTGGAGGGGTTATAAGGGGACTAAATGGTAATGGAAAAGTACACTACAATAAAAAATTAAAATAAATAAAATATAGTTTTTAGGTTGTTTTTATATAGTTATAAAAAGAACAACTTTTTTTAAAACTGAGCAAAACATCATTTTTTTCTGTGAATTGATAGAAAACATTTTTGTTCCATTTAGATAACACGTATAAAGGAGATAACATGCCCCCAAAAACTTAACTAGTAGTAGAGTTTACCCCAAATCCACATTTTAGAATTAAGATCAACAAGTAAATATGATCATCTATCACATCTTGGATTTAAGCATACGAAATAACACTTGGAAAACATCTAAATGTGTTGAGAAGGAAGTAAGGTGAGGAAATGAGGGAACTCATATTCCCTATGACTAGATCATAAAGTCTGCTATGAACTGTTCATCACTCAGACAAGATCCCCTCCTGTTTTTAAGTGGACTAAATTGAACATTGGTCAGAGGAATGGGGAAAAAAAAGGACTCATCATTCTTTCTATACCTGTCAGTATTCATCACCCTGTCAGTATTGGGCACCCTTTAGAACACTGATTTCAAAAGCCCCCAGTACGAATCTCTTAAAATCAAGAAATCTGATTTGCTATATTAAAGGCGTGCCGTTTCTCTGTGCATTTATTATCCAGTCTTTGGAACATTAAGGCACACAAGTAAATTTAAATCATAAAATTAATGCCACAAATACTCAATCTTTATGCTACTATGAAAAGGTCAATCAAACTATCTGTCGGACTCATTCATGTGCCCTTCACTTGAATTTACTGTGGAATATTTTATATAAAAGCTATTTTTTAATAAAAAACATGTTTTGACAGGTGACAGATAAGTTGAATGTTACATTGATTTTAGTGCGATGATGTGACTCTTTATTTGCTTTTAAATCACTGCAAAATTAACCTGGTTTGGCTAATTTATAATAAACTACTTTTTTCTGCTTCTATTGTCACTTGATACATTGCAACTTCCACAAATTTGGATTGCTCGTTTGTGTCACTGTCACATTTTGCGGCCTTGGTTTTCTCCTGTTTTCTCATTTCCCTGTAATTTGCTGATTATAAAGAGCCCATTCTGCAGGGATCTCCAGCTGAGAATAAGGAATGGGAAGTGAATATGCAAAGAGAAGGTTGTCGAAATCCACCTCTCTCCTAGATGCCTACCTTAATTCTATGTTTAATGTTCTTTTGTGGGACTCTTCTAGATTTCTTATAAATCACCTATAACCAATCTTCGGAGGGTTAGATACCAGATCGGCTTATACCTTTGGTTTCCATTTTCCCATTTGCTTGTTTGTCCCTTCATGAGCCAGTTTGAAATGTTTTTTGATCAAGTAAGAAAGAGCTCTAAAATAACTCTGCAGACTGACTTCAAAGTGCTTCCAGTAGTTTGGTTCTTGTCCTTCTAGATAAAGAAGCACTCCTGCTTTACCTCAAAAATCATTTCCTTGAACTTTGTGTTAATTTACCTAAGACTTGAAATCAGTTCCACCCTACCCCTAGCCACATTTTGGAAGTTTCTCCAAATAGTAATATTTTCTGAAAATCTACCTCAATGACACAAAATGTGCAATCTGATAGATTTCAGGGTTCACATGCCAAATATGTCACTTATTCCCTTTTCCTGTAACACGTTTATTGAGATATAATTCACATACAATAATATTCACCCCTTTAATATACAATTCAATGGCAAAATTGTGCAATCATCACCACTAAATTTTATAGCATTTTTATTACCGAAAAGGAAACCCCAATCTTCCTCTGTCCCATTTCCTATCCTCCTAGCTGTGGGCAACCACTAATCTATGTTATGCCTCTATAGACTTGCCTATTATCTGTGTTTACTTTGCTTTTTTCATGGAGATACTCACCCCAGCGACTTCCCTGCAGCAATATCCCATCCCTTTTTACAAACACAGAGCCCTCCACTGTGTGGAAGAATCCTTGCACATTTAACCAGTTCCTACTGATAGACATTTACCCTGTTTCTACTCTTTTGCTCTTACAAAGAGTTCCACTGAATAGCCTTGTGTGTACTTCAAATGGTCTTTTTACCACTGCACGGATGGAATCTGTTCTTAGGAGTGGGATCCTGAATCATAGGGAATATAGCAAGTAATTTTGCTAGCTAATCCCCAATTGTCCTCAATGGGGTTTATGCTGTTTTGCATTTCCATCAGCAATGTATTCCCTACAGCCTCCCCATCAGAATATGCTTTATTTTTCTATGGATTTTTTTTACTCTGTCTATTTCATATGGTCTTATACAATATCTGGATCTTGCCCTTCTATATAAAGATGCACTCCTACTTTATCTCAAAAATTATTTCCCTGAACTTTGTGTTAATCTATCTTAGACTTGAATTCAGTTCCTCCCCACCCCTGCTCCCACCCCTGCCCATGACTGCCTTTTTTCACATAGGTTTCAAGGTTCGTCTACAGTTATAGCCTGTGTCAGTAGTTTATTTCTATTATCGACTAAATAAAAGTTTATTGAATGTACATACCACATTTTATTTATCCATTCATATCTCGATAAACATTTGAGTTGTTTCCATCTTTTAACTATTATGTATAGTGCTGTTATGAATATTCTTGTACAAGTGTATGTTTCAGGGTCGTTTGAATTATTTTTGATCTATACCTAGGGGTGGAATTACTGGGTCGCATAACAATTCTATTTAACTTTTTGAAGAACTACCACACAGCTTTAACAGTGCTGCAGGGTTTTGCAATCCCACCGGAAATGTGGGAGGGTCCAATTTATCGACATCCTTACCAGCACTTGTTATTTTCCACTCCTAAAATTCATGCAGATTGAAAAGGAAGAACTGAAACTCTTTATTCACAGATGATGATTTTCTTCTTACAGATAATTCTAAGCACGCTACAAAAACGGCTAGAGCTGATAAATCAATTTCGCAAGATCACAGGATAGTAGGTTACCTTATAATAATCCATTTTTATACTCTAGCATACAATACTGGAAATTATATTTTTAAAATTCCACTTATAATAGCATTGGACAAAAAGTCCTTTGAAATATATTTAACAAAAACCATGAAAAACCTCTAAAAGGAACATGTAAGACCTTAAAGTAAGCCATAGAGAGACTACATGTGTTCATTTTATTATTACTTTTAAAACTGTGCATAGATGTGATGTGTTTCACATGAAGAATAAAAGGTGGAGAGAAGCCTCCTAGAATATAGAAAGTTATTATTTCCTCTAGATAAAATGATTTTAAGTGTTATGCTTAATTACAGTTTCATTAGGATGGCATTGGCACCTTAGTAAGCTCAAAGCATGTGCCTATATTCTAGCAAAGTTATTTAAATCTTCAACCTTCCACATTCATATATAATTTTTTCTCTTGTAACTGTCAGATCAAGTCACTTTCTTGTTCAAAACCTTCTGATGGAACTATATTGCATTTAAATTAAAATCTAAACTTTTATATGGCCAACGTGACCTGCTCCAAGCCTGCATGATGTGGTTCGGGCCACTGCTTCCGTCCAAAAGCTCCTCTGCGCGTTCTGCCTTTGTTTGCTGTTCCTTGAAAATAACATGTTTCCGCTCACACGCTTCATCCTGTTTCTTTCAGACTGGAAATCTTTTCCCACAGGCTGTATACCCTTCCAAGTCTTTGCTCAAATCCACTCCCTCTGAGACGTGTGCATTGTTCATTCTCTTAAAAGGGCACTTCTTCCATCTCTATTATCTAAAATTCTCAATCTTTCCTATAAAATTATGACCCTAACAGTAGATAATATATAGAATATATTACATATTATATGTTATATATATAAAATATATTATAATATATATTATATAATGTATTTTAAATATATGTATCCTCAAATAGAATATAAGCTAAATTCCACTAAGTTCTATAGGAACACATTTATTGCTTCATTTGTTCCTGCAGTTGTAGTGCCTAAGACTGTCCCACTTACATGGTTTGCCATCAAGGGTCATTGAAAGAATGAAGTAAGTAAAGACAGTTTTCATTTCAGTGCAAAGATTCTCCAGTGAGGTTTCTTTTTATTAAAAAATATTATTAAATCCACTAATCTCAGATCAATTTTAAAGCATAGATTAACACACAGCCTGGAAAAATCCATAATTCCATGCTTTATATAACCAGGTTAGTCCCCTTCTACAGGATCTCTTTCATGACTTAGTACTTTCGCCCTTGAGTGCACACACACAATTTTTCACAAACTATCATTAGAGTTTTACAACGTGCTTTAACAATAACAAACACCACTTTTTCCCAAGGGAAATGTAATTTCTGTATAAACATTAAGAGTTATTTCTGGCCAGATTCATTCTAAAAATTACACAACGTGTGACTTAAAAATATTTCCTTTGTTATCGGTATAGTGTGATTACACGAGATTGCCAGTGGTCATCTAATAACATATCTAACTCACTTTATTTTCCTGAGTAGTTTTATAGTTCAGTTAGATTTTATTGCATTTCATCACAGTTTTGCATTACTGCATAAATTCCTTAAGGCATTTCACACATTAATAGTTATTTCATCCCAAATTTTAATCTTGAATATCACTTTATTTGGGTTCCTGTGAAAATGAAATCCATCTGTATGTTGAGATGACTTTGACAGAAAACAAGTGGTTGCCAAACATTCTGTAGAATTACGCTCAGTGCCAATTTGGGTTTGGCAAATATTAATGGAAAATAAAGCACTAATGAACCCTCTGCCTAGAATAATATTTGATGTTTATATAGTTTCTCTCATCAAAAGACATCAAACATACTACAAGTGAAAATCTTGTTAACCTTCACAAAATCCCTGTGAGAAAAGTAGAGGTCATGTATTTGTATTCCAATTTCATGCATTTTCCATTCTACCTTTCTGGGGACAGAGGTAAAGTTTTTAAATAATGACACACACAAAGGTGGAAAGGAAGCTCTCCGTCATCCACAGAAAAATTATTTAAACCAGATTTGGTCAAACATTGGATTCAAATTAAATTTTGATAGGGTTCTTTAGAGTATTTCACACATGAGGACAGATGTTAATGATTATACAAGTCTTTGAAATGTATTGCAAATTGATTAAACCTAATATCGGTCAGGAAGTATTTTGTTACATGTTTTACAGTCAAGTATACTGTAGTTCCTTGACTATATATATATATATATATATATTCTCAAAACATTTATTTTCACAAGTAATAATTGTTTTAAAAATTCACAAATAAAAATTGTAGTTTGGAACTTGGATTCCTCTGCCCTTTTGCCTCCTCAGTTGCCGATTACTGGCTTCCCCTCCTGCCCCCAGTATGTCCCCTATATTACAGTGATTCTTCATGTGTGGTCCATAGACCAGCAGCATCAGTATTAACTCGGCACTTGTTACAGAAGTAAAATTTCAGGCCCCATAATGACTAAGAATCTCTGAAAGTTAAGCTCCAAAACCAGTGCTTTGGATTGTGATTCTGACCCAAATGTTTGAGGATCATTGCTTTACATGATTTTTCTTACCAAACCCATGATAGTCTTATGCTACAAGCTTAGATTTATAGATTTCAAAATATATAGTATATACAGCATTCTCTATGATGCAGTGCTTAATGCAGCTATTTTCCTTATTTTTGAAATTTGTCTAGGGGTTGTTTAAGTTCTTAATGAACATTTTTTTCAAGTGATTATACAGCCTGACTTGGGAACCAGCATTCAAAAGAAGACAAATTAAATTATTCCTTAACTTTGAAAAAAAATCTTATTATGTAATATTGATTTTAGGATGTTTTTGACCATATAAAATTTATAATTTTATTTTGAATCTCCATTACTGAAATATAGTAGAAGTAAACTAATAGAACATAGAACTGTTAAAATAGAGGGTAATATGGTACAATAGCTGGGCTGGTGATGTCAGGATAACTTCTCTAAGGACGTAGTGTTAAATCAAGACTGGAAAAGAGAGAAGAAATCAGGCATGCACAGAACAACTGATGCCATTGTTTTTTTTTTTTCAAATTTATATATATATTTTTTTCTGAACCATCTAAGAAAAATTATGTACATTTATGCCCCTTTACCTGATAATACTTCATAAGAACAGAATATCCTCACATGTATCCACAGTATAGGTAACAAATTTAGGACATTTATCATTGATGCAGCACTTTCATACACAATCTACATTCCAGTTTTGTCAATTACCACAACAATGTCCTTCACAGAAATTTTTCCTCCAGTATAATGTGCCACCTGAAATCATTTGATTTTAGTTGTGATATTTCTTTAGTTTTCTTTCTTTGCTTTTGGGTCATTAATATATTTTGAAGACAATAGATCAATAAGTTTAAGAATGTATCTTTTGTCATTTTAATTTAATTTATTGGGGTGACAATGGTTAACAAAATTCCACAACACATAATCTGTACACTGTATTATGAGTTCACCACTCCTTCCATTGCCTTTAATCCCCTCTGTACCCTTCTCCACTTTTCACCACCATCCCCCGCAACAATCACCGTACTATTGTCCATGAATATTTTTCTCTGTTTTTCAATCCCTCTGAACAACCCCTCCCCCCACACACCATTTGTTGAGTATGCAGAAACTGCTATATTTCAGGAGCATGAACCAGCATGTTGTATATAAGCAACTTAACAGAAGCCAGTGGGTGCTCAGCACAGTGGACTAATAGGACAGATGAGAGAGATAATGGAGTAGGTATGTAGGGGCCAGATCTGCCTCTTTCCATTCAGAATAAAACATGAAATTCAGAAGTGTTACAAGGATTGATAGTTTGTCCATCCTATCACTTAATTGTAGTTCATTGTACCAGTGCAATGTGTGTGTGTGTGTGTTTAATACAGGGTCTAAAAGTCCAAACAAAGGAGTTTAGATTTTATTGTAATAGATGAGAAGAGTCTTTATTAGTGGCAAGTACTGGGGTGATATAATACATTGTTGTCTGTAATAGATAATATGTTTGCACCATTATTAATATAGTTTTGAATGTTTTATCATGTAAAATGGTATAAAAAGAGCAAGAAGTTTGTTTAATAAAATACAAAACTAGTTAACACCTCCCTTGTATCACAGAATTACCTTTTTTTTTTTTTGCAAGAACATTCCAAATCTACTCTCTTAGTAATTTTTAAGTATACAATATAGTACTGGTAACTATAAATTATGATGCTGTGCTTTCAATACCAGAGTTTATTCATCTTCTAACTGGACTAATGCACCCTCGTGTTGCAATATATAAATGTATTGAATGTCAATTATGTCTTTAAACAGCTGAAAAATACATAAATAATTACACATTAATAGTCTATGTAAGTACCATTTCTTTGGATTACGTTTCTCTATATTAAAGAATCCTTCATTTAAAGAGTTAAACATGAAAATAGAACTTAAATTTTTAAAATTTAATTTAATTCCTTAAGATAAAAATGCATTTTTAATAAAGAAAAAATGTAAAGAAAAGATAAATTTTATCACAACTCAGGAAATGTTTAAAACCTCAAATAAATAGCACCTGAAATATGTAATAGGTAATATCAACATTGCTATTAGAAGGGGGAAGAAAGCTGTGAAGCAAATAGTCCTGAGTTCTGTCCGAGCAGCCTCATTCACAGAATAGCAATTTTGAAAGTTATTTGGCTTCAGTGGGCTTCTGTTTCCTCTCCTGTTGAGAAGGGGAAATAACATTTATTTTGCACGTTTGCACTGAAGATTAAAAATGACAGTACAGTAGTTTCTCCTTATCTACAGGGGATACGTTCCAAGACACCATGCATAGTACTGAATCCTATGCTATATATACTATTGTTTTTCTATATTTATGTACCTGTGATATGGTTTAATTTATAAAGTAGGCATAGAAGGAGATTGACAACAACAATAATAAAATAGAACTATTATAGTAATATACTGTAATAAAAGTTATGTTAGTGTGTTTTCTCTCTCAAAATATCTTACTCTACTTTTCTTGTCTTTTCACTAAGAGGAAACACTTTATAGCTTCTCTTTGGCATATCCAAGTCACAAGCCACACTACTCTTGTGTCTTGGGGACATTATTAAGTAAAATAAGGATTACTGGGATGCAAGTGCTATGATGACATGGTAGTCAATTTGATATCCTAGCCAGCTCTTAGTGACCAACAAGCAGGGAGCATGGACAGCGTGAAGATGCTGGAAAAATGGATGATTCACATCCCTTTACCATCACACTACTTGAAGGGCGTACAGTTTCAAATTTGTGAATTATTTCTTTCTAGAGTTTGCCATTATTATGTTCAGACCACTTTTTACCGCAAGTAACTGAAACCACAGAAAATGACAACATAGATAAGAGGGAGGCTATGTACAACCAAAGAGCTTAATAGATAGCAAGCATCTCCAAGTTAGCTGTTAAGATTCTCAACAGAGTGTCTTAACACTGCAAATATATGAGTGTTTACATGTAGCTATTTTCCTATACAATAGCAATAACCAATCAAAAAATGCAATGGAAATTATAAGAAAGAACCCTATCATTTAATAAGCAGCATAATTTACAATAGCCAAGTGCTGGAAAAAGCCTAAGTGCTCATCAGTAAAGGAGTGGATCAAAAAACTGTGGTACATTTAGCCCTGGGTGGTGTGGTTCAGACCAAAGCGTCGCCGGTTCGATTCCCAGTCAGGGCATGTGCCTGGGCTGCTGGTCAGGTCTCCAGTAGAGGGAGGGCAAGAGGCAGCCACACATTGATGTTTCCCTCCCTCTCTGCCTCCCTTCCCCCCTCTCTAAAAATAAATAAATAAAATCTTAAAAAAACAACAACTGTGGTACATTTACACAATGGAATACTTTGCAGCAGAATTAAAGAAGGGGCTCTTACCCTTCACCACAGCAACGGATGGAACTGAAGACCATTATGCTAAGTGAAATAAGCCAGGCAGTAAAAAAGACAAATGCCATATGATCTCACCTATAAGTGGAACCTAAGCAACAAAACAAACAAGCAAGCAAAACATAGCCAGAGGCATTGAAATAAAGAACAAACTGACAGTAACCAGAGGGGAGGGTGGCGAGGGATAACGGGAAAGAAGGGGAAGGGTAAGTCAAGGTACATGTATAAAGAACCCATGGACAAAGCCAATGGGGCAGGGGAAGAACTGGGTGTGGAAAGTGGTGGTGGGTGGAATAGAGGAGAGCAGTGGGTGGAAAATGGGGACAACTGTAGTTGAACAATAATATAAAAAGAAAAACATAAAAATAAACTCCTTTGAGAGATAAAAAAGAATATTAATGTATAAACTGTAAAGAAATCAAAACATTTTAAAAAGTAGAAGAAAATATTCCACTCTGTATTTTAAGTATATGTTATATCTTTGAATAAGTTATGTTTTTCTAAATTTGAAAAACAATTCTTTAATTAAAGAGTTAACATAAAAATTTTTTTTAATTTTATTTGTTCCATAAACTAAAAGTGAATTTTTAAATGAAAACCAAATGTAAAACTTAAAAAAAGGTAGATTTTATCACATTATATTAAAAAGAATTCTGTGAGGGAATGACAGAATTTTTAAAATGTATTTGTAAATTTACATATGTTAAAATTCACTTTTTGATATGTAGTTCTATGAGTACTGACAAATGATAAAGTCATATAACCACTACAATTGAGATAGAGAATAGTTATATCAGACCCCAGATATATTCAGTTTATTCATTTATACTACTCAGTAGTCAGAGGTGTCCCTTTTTTAACCCCTAATTACCAGTGATCTGTTTGTTTCTATAAACGTCATATAAATGGAATCATCCAATACATAACCTTTGGTTTCTTTCATTTAAACGCATTTGCAATTCAGACATGTTGTCCCATGAATCAACAGTTTGTCATTTTCTATGGCTGAATAGTAGTCCATTGTGAGGATAGAGCACAGTCTTTGTTTGTTTGTTTGTTTGTTTAAATGCAGACACTATAGAAGGAACATCTGGATTGTTTCCAGGTTTGGAGCAATTATAGTAAAACCATGAGAAATATTCACATGCAGGTTTTTGTATAAACATCAGTTTTTATTTCTCTTGAATAACTCTTTAGGCATGAGATAATTGGATTGTACAGAAACTGCATGTTTCACTATATAAGAAACTGCAACACTTCTCCACAGTGGCTATACCATTTTGCATTTCTACAAGCAGTGTACGAATTCCAGTTGTTTCATGTTCACATTAGCGCTTGGTATGGTATTCTCAGGATGTTTGCTTTTTTTTTTTAATATAGCCATTTTAATAGGTGTAAATGGTATTTCATTGTGGTTTGCAATTCCATAATAACTAATAATGTATATATTTTTATGTGTGTAACTATAATACATATTTTTTGATAAACTACTCAGTACTATTATCTTTTTTAATATTTATTTTTTCTCATTGTCATGTCTTAAGAATTTATTATGTACTCTGAATACAAATCTTTTATTATTTTCAAATATTTTTTCTAATCTGTGACTTTTTATTCCCTTAATTTTGTTTTCAAATAACAGAGTTTCGAAATTGTGATTAAGTTCAATTAACCTTTTTCTTTTTTTCTTTCTCTCTCTCTTTTTTTTTTTGAGTCATGTTTTTGGTGTTGTATCTAACAAATCTTTGCCTAACCCGGGTCACAACAACTTTCTAATGCATTTCTGGTAGAAATAGCAAGCGGTACAACCACTTTGGAAAACAGACTGACAGCGTTTTAAAACTTAAACACATCTTTCCCATGATCTAGTGACTTAACTCAAGAAAAATGAAATCACATGTTCATAAAATGGCTTGTGCATAAATGTTCGTAGCAGCATTATCTGTAGTAACCAAAAACTAGAAACGACCTGAATATCTATCAAATATAAATGCATATAAAAATTGTGATCTATCTACATATGGAACACTATTTAACAATACAAAGAACTTATTGACGCCAGAGGAATGGTAGCATGAGAGATCTCCTTGGTCTCTCACCTTGAAGTTTCAACCATTTGTACAGCTGTCAATATAACTCTACAAAGTATTCCTTGCTCAATGCACAAACACACTGGAGAGATTCACACGCTGAAACATCTAAAAGTGGGTAAGTGGGAGTGAACCGGAAAGGCAAGAAGGGAAAAAAGCTAAGACAAGCCATGGGGACAGCTCTACAGCCTGGAGCTCATAGCAGGGCACAGGAATTAGGTTATGGCTGGCACTCCCTTCAACTGGGAAGAACAAAGAGATTCAGTGAGCATTCCTGAAGGAGTGGGCAGTACGAGCTGCACCTGAGCCCAGTGACCTGGGCAATAACAGCAGAAGTGCAGCTGGGTTGTCTAGTTGTCAGCATTGCAGACAGAGGAAAAAAAACATTGAGCTTGAATGCACCGTAACCTCCCAAGGCTTAGCCTCCCTTCACCCTTGGTGTTGTGTTGCTGAGCACATTTTCTGTAAACCTGAGAACTGGTAATATAGAATCAACAAACAAAACAAGTACTTTACCAAAGAGACTGAAACTTTAACACAGAACCAAATCAATTCTGGAGATGAAGAACTCAACAGAAAAATAAACTAGTGTGCACAGGCAATAGAGTTAACAGATGAAAGAAAGAATTAGTGATATCAAAGACAGAAATTTAGAAATGATGTAGTAAAGAAGATAGAGACTTGAGCATAAAGAACATGAAAGAACTTTATGAGAACTATCTCATTCCATCAGAAACAGCGAATAAGAATAACAGGCATACCAGAGTAAATGAGAGGGAGAAGGAATCAGGCAGCCTATCCCAACAAATAGTTGATGGGAACTCCCCAAACCTATAGAAAGAGGTAGATCCTCAAATATGAGACACAAACAGATCACCTAATTACCTCAATCCAAAAAGGTCTTCTTCAAGGTACATTGCATTAAAATGGTCACAAATTAATGACAAAGAAAGAATTCTAAAGGCAGCCAAGGTAAAAAAGAAAGTGACCTATAAATAAAAGCCCATTAATTTATTATTGGTCTTCTAAGTAGAAACTCTAAAAGCCAGAAAAGAGTGGATCCAAATATTCAAACTACCAAAAGCGAGAAATTACCAGCCAAGAATTAAATATCCAACAAGGTTAGCCTTTAAATATGAAGGAGAAATAACCTAGAAAAAATGGTTAAATTCTTAAAAATGTGTAACCTTCCTCAACTGAATCATGAAAAACCGGAAAACCTAAATAGACAAACAGTGAGGAAATTGAAACAACCATCAAAAGCATCTCAAAAAATAAAAGTCTAGGACCAGATGTAAATTCTTCCTAACAAAGATTTGATACCCATTCTTCTCAAACACTTCTAAAAAAATGAAGAGGCAATATACCCTAATACATTTTATGAGATCAAAAACTTGATACCAAAACCTGGTAAGGATAAGACAAGAAATAAAACTATAGACCAATATCTCTGATAGACACACATGCAAAAACTCTAAAAAAAAATACTAGAAAATCAAATATAATGATACATTAAAAAAAAAAACACATCATGAGAATAAACAACAACTGAGGTTTATTTCAGGGGGACAGAAATGGTTCAACATAAACAAATCAAACAATGTTAATACACCACATTGATAACACAAAGGATAAAAATCACATAATTTTATCAATAGATGCAAAAAAGTATTTAAGATACGACATCCTTTTATGATTAAACATTCAATAAAATGTGTATAAAAGGAAAGCGCCTCAACATAATAAAGACCATATATGACAAGCCCTCAGCCAATATCATCCTCAGTGTTGAAAAATTGAAAAATTTTCCTCTAAAATCAGGAAGAAGACAAGGATGCCCATTCTCACCACTGTCATTGAACATACTGTGAAAGTCCTAGCCAGAGCAATCAGGTAAGAGAAAGAAATAAAAGGCATCCAAATTGGGGATAAAGAAGTAAAAGTATCACTTTTTGCAGATGACATGCTTTTGTATATAGAAAACCCTAAAGAATCAATAGGATACTATTAAAAACAATAGACAAATGCAGTAAATTTGCAGGATACAGAATCAATGTACAAAAATCTACTGCTGTTGAATTTTGTAACTTCTTTATAAATTTTGGATATTAACCCCTTATCAGATATATTGGAAAATAGGTTCTCCCATTCCATGGGGTGTCTTTTTATTTTGTTGATGATTTCCTTCACTGTGCAAAAACTTTTTAGTTTGATGTAGTCCCATTTGCTTTATTTTCCCTTTCATTTCCTTTGCCTGAGGAGATATATCAGGTAAAATATTGCTTCAAGTTATGTTCAAGATATTACTGCATATGTTGTCTAGGATTTTGATGGTTTCAGGTCTAACATTTAAGTCTTTAATCCATTTTGAATTTATTCTTGTGTGTGGTATAAGAAGGTGTTCTAGTTTCATTTTTCTGCACATCTCTCTCCAATTTTCCTAACATCATTTAATGAATAAACTACCTTTAACCTATTGTAAGTACTTATTTCCTCTGGTGACTATTAATTGGCTATAAAGGTATGTGTTTATTTCTGGGCTCTTGTTTCTGTTTCATTGATCTATGTGTCTGTTTTTATGCCAGTACGATGCTGTTTTTATTACTATGGCTTTATAGAATAGTTTGATATTGGGTAGCATGCTTCCTCTAACTTTGTTCTGCTTTCTAAGGATCTCTGTTGCTATGTGAGGCCTTTTGTGGTCCCATATAAGTTTTGGAAATACTTGTCCTAGTTCTGTGAAACATGTCGCTGGAATATTGATAGGAATTGTGTTGAATCTATCAATTGCTTTGGGTAGTATGGACATTCTAATGATACTAATTTTTCCTATCCATGAAAACTGTATGTGCCTCCTCTTATTTGTATCTTCTTCAATTTCTTTCTTCAGTGTCTTATAATTTTCTGAATACATGTCTTTTACACCCTTGGTTAGATTTATTTCTAGGTATTTTATTCTTTTTGAGGCAATTGTGAATGGGATCATACAATCCAATAAAAAGTGGGCAAAGGACCTGAATAGACACCTCTCCGAAGAGAACATACAGATGGCCAATAGACATAGGAAAAGATTCTCAATGTCACTAATTATCAGAGAAATGCAATTTAAAACCACAATGAGATATCACCTCACACCTATCAGAATGGCTATTATCAATAAATTGACAAAAAAACAAGTCCCGGCAAGGATGTGGAGAAAGGGGAAGCCTTATACATTGTTGGTAGGAATGTATATTGCTGCAGCCCCTGTAAAAAACAATGAAGAGATACTTCGAAAAATTAAAAATGGATCTTCCTTTTTCTCCCTGCAATACCATTTCTGGGAATATATCTGAAGAAACGCAACTAATTCAAAAGAATGTAAACACCCCTATGTTCATGACCTCGTTATTCACAGTTGTCAAAATATGGAAACAGCCCCAGTGTCCATCAGTAGCTGAGAGGATAAAACAACTATGGAACATTGACACAATGTAATACTACTCAGACATAAAAAAGAAGAAAATTTTAGGCCTTTGTGACACCATGGATAGACCTGGAGATTATTATGCTAAGTGAAATAAGCCAGCTAGAGAAAGACAAATACCATATGATTTTACTCATATGTGGAATCTAATGAACAAACTGAACTAACAAGCAAAATAGAGACAGACTCATAGAGAGCATGTTGACAGTTATGGGGCGTGGAGATTAGAGGGTGGAGAGTTTGAGCAAAATGGAAAAAGGACTCATGGACATGTAGAACAATGTGCTAATTATGGGGGGGATAAATGGTAAAGGATAAATACTATATATATATATTTATTTAAACCTACTTCCTTCTTATATACAAATAATGAAACTTCAGAAAAAGAAATGAAAAAAAATTATTTTGCAATCACAACAAAAAAACAAACAAAATACATAGAAATAAACTTAACAATGGATGTAAAGAACTTAAATACTGAAAACTATAAAGCATTAAAGAGGATTGTGAAAGATACATTGGAATAGAAAGATATTCTGTGTTCATGGATTGGAGGAATCAACAAAATTAAAATGACCATATTACCCAAAGCAATACACAGACCTAATGCAATTTAAATCAAAATACCGATGTCATTTTCTAAAGAAACAGAACAGAAAAATCATTAGATTTATATGGATACACAAAAGATCCCAAATAGGTTATGTAAATCTGAGAAAAAAGAACGAAGCTGGAGGTATGAAACTACCTGACTTCAAATTATACTACAGAGCTACAATAATCAAAAGAGCAAGGTATTGGCAGAGAAACAGACACTCAGACCAATGAAACAGAATTGGGAGCTCAGAAATAAAAGCACCTGTAAAAGGGCAAACATTTTTAACAGAGGAGTCTGAAATACACAATGGAGAAAGGAAAATCTCTTCAATAAATGGTGCTGGGAAAATTGGAAAGCCACATGTGAAAGAATGAAACTAAATTATAGTTTCTCCTCATGTACAAATATTAATTCAAAATGAATTAAAGACCTAAATATAAGATCTGAAACAATAAATTACACAGAAGAAAACATAGGTACTAAACTTATGGACATTGGTCATATGAACATTTTATGAATTTGACCCCAAATGCAAGGGAAATAAAGGCAAAAAGAAATGAATGGGGCTATATCAAACTAAAAAGCTTCTGCACAGCAACAAAAGCCAACAATAAAACAAAAAGGCAACCAACTGAATGGGACATGATATTTGCAAACAACAGCTCCAACAAGGGATTAATATCTAAAATATATGAAGAACTCATACAACTCAACACCAAACAACCAAACGACTCAATTAAGAAAGGGGCAGAGGACCTGAAGAGACACCTCTCCCAAGAAGACATACAAATGGCCAACAGATATGTGAAAAGATGCTCAACTTTTATTAAGCTATTGAGGAATGAGAATCTAAACTAAAATCACATACCACCTCGCACCTGTTAGAATGGCTGCCATCAAAAAGACAGGTAATAAGAAGTGTTGGACAGATGGTGAAGGTAAGGGAAGCTTCATTCACTGCTGGTAGGAATGTAAACTTGTACAGCCACTATGGAAAACAGTATGGCAGTTCCTCCAAACATTAAGAATATAGTTACCATATGACCTAGTAATCCCTCTTCTGGGCATCTAGCTTAAAAACTCGAAAACATTTATTTGCAAAAATATATGCCCCCTATGTTCATTGCAGTATTCATAGTGGCCAAGACATGGAGACAACCAAAGTGTCTTTTCATAGAAGATTGGATAAAGAAGATGTGGTACATAATATATAGTATAGAATACTTCTCAGCTGTAAGAAAAGATCAAGTACTGTCACTTGTGATGACATGGAGGGACCTTGAGAATAGTATGCTAAGCAAAATATGTCAGTCAGACAAAGCTAAGGACCATGTGGTTTTACTCATACATGGGATATAAAATTGAAACTCACAGACACAAACAGTATAGTGTTTACCAGAGAGAAGAGGGTAGAGGGATAGCAAAGGGTAAAAGGAGCCAAATATATGTGATGGAAGATAATTTGACTTTGGGTGGTGGGCACACAATGCAATATACAGATCATGTATCATAGAAATGTATGTACATTTGAAACCTGTATGATCTTATTAACCAGTGGCACCCTAATAAATTTAATTTAAAAAGAGAACTTATTAATGCATCCAAAATATGTTTCTCAAAATAACAATTCTTATTTTTAATAAACTAGACAAAAATAATTTATAAATTATTATTTTAATTGTATAAAATTCTAGAAAATGCAAACTAATATAATAACAGGAAACAAATTAGTGTTTGCCTATGGAAGGGTCTGCAGTGGGAAGAGAAACTGGATTAAAAAATGGTACAAATAGAGCTTAGAGGCTTTTCATACATTTATTTTCTAAATTATAGTGGTAGATTCACAACTATACTTATGTCAAAACCCATCAACTTTTGCATTTTAAATATGTTCAGTTAATTTTATGTTAGTTGTACCTCACTGAAGCTTTTCAAAGAGTAAAAGAGTCTTACATTAAAAGGAGAACAACAGCAGCAAATTTTGAGGAAATCTCAATGAACAGGTTACAAATATTAAAAGTTCTGGGCTTCGAACTGAAGTTCTGGGTAAGAAAATCATGAAGGGAAGTACAAATCTTCAGCGTTGATCTCTAGCCTTTATGTCACCATTACCACTGAAATATTTAAGGTTTATAGCTAGGTTGATAATAAATATGTTTCCTGACACTACTTAACATATCTTTTAGAAAAGTTAAAATATAGGCATTTGTTTATAAATATTCACCATCAATTTTGCTCCATGTAGGGAAATTATAACATTTGTAACTTTTTGTACACTTATCTACACAAGTTAAGATTTTTTAATTTCTTCAATTCTAGTGTAGAAATATAAATTTTTGGAAGAGCTAAAAATGCCTGAGGTGTGAATTTTTATTTGAAAGAAAGCCTGACTCTAGAAGCAGGTTTTAGTCTGCTAAAAACAGACTAGTTTAGTTTAGCTAAAAACAAAACATTGGAATGAAATTTGTGTTAGCATGATTCCTCTTGAAAAAAAAAAAGATCTTATAAATAAGAATTTGTGTATTATCTCCTGGAGAAAACAAAGATTTAGATGTTACCTCCCCAGGTTCATCATGTCAAAATTAATAAAACTATAGACAATCATCTTTTCCCACAAATCCCTTAAAAACATTCTCTTTTAAACTTTGGCCTTCGGTGGTATAACATCTGAATAAACACCCACATCAAGCTTTAAAATAAGCATGCTTAGTCCATCAGTGCACCTTTTAAAAGTTCTTTAAATGTTACTGTTTATTATTGATTGCTCTTGGTTCCCTAGTAATCAAGGAAATGGATGACTTGATCACGGAAAGTAAGTGCCAATTCTGTCTCAGTAGTCAGAGCGTAGTTTGGAGCAAAACATTCTGAGAGAAATAACATGGACGAAATAAGCCGGCCAAAAGCTAGACATCTTGTTTCTCCGGGCAGCCATTACATGATATCAGGAATACCCCAGTATGCTTTCCTTCTGATTATACCCTCATTGTTTTAAAAGTCCTATTGGTGGCTAAGGTCAAATTCTTAAGCTTGCTCATCAAGCTCTAGATCTTTCTCAGGGTCATCTGGTATAACACTTTCAGTAGTAATGTTCTTGCTTTTCCAGCACTATTAATACGTTTGCTTATGTAATTTTAGAATATTTGCCTAATTTTCCTTGCTGCTGGCACTTGTCTTCACTTCATATTACCAGAATTTTCTTTTATCCATTGACTGTTAAAAAGTTTTAATAGTTTGATGTTGTTTCCTAGCCTCTGTTTTTTCAGTTTTCCAGTATTATGTTGCCAATGTTATGTTCTTTGTTGATTGAATTATCATTGGCCAATGTTTTTAAACATTCATCATTAATTTTTTAGCATTATTCATCTTCCCTTGGGTCATTTGAAGTAGAACTGGTGAAAGTAAAGGTGTCTGGATAAAAAATATTTTCGAAAAATGTATTCTTGCTCAATTTTTAATATATTGTTACTTTTTAGAGTCAGGACTAATTTAAGTGACAAAATGTGGAGTATCATCCTTTTCACATGAAAAATTGTATACCCTTAGCTTATCTTTCCCAAGATCTGTAGCATTTTTCTCAACCTTTTAGTATCTTGAGACATACTCCATGGACTTGTAAGTGACTATATGTTAATTTTTTATTTTAGTTATTCTTTAGAACAAACTGCCACAAAATACCAATGGAAAGTGATAAGGTATTTCTCACTCCCCCATGTAAGGGATGCCTCTGGTAACTTTGCTCCACATGGTTTGTCCTGGGACCAAGGATGAAGGGATAGGGACTACTGAAGTTGTGGTTTCCTGTGACAATGACAAACACCTATGACAGCAAGAACAATAGCACAGGCACAATTAAAGCCCTAGGTGGACTACATCAAGGCAAGAGGTGAAGAACTACACTCTTTCCATGGATAAGGTAGGGACTGGGGGCTACATAATGAGTATTTGCTGAAAAATAATCAGTCATAGCTATGAAATGTTTGCAAACCATTTCAGAAGTCAAAAGTCTGAAGAAGTAAAACAGTAACTAGTATGACACTAGTGCTTCAGTGAGAAAGACATATTGGTTTATTTTCCCATAAAAAATCTAGTTATATATGGAGATCAGAATCAATTTTTAAATTACATTTTGGGTTAAGTGGATTTGAAGACTGGCCTGAAACAAAACCACCATGGATAACATTACTTGTGTTCCAAGATATAAAAGTTCAACTTATCAATGCTTTTTTTATGGGGAAAACGATAATTTGGGAATGAACTGCATATGCTGCTATATATTTCATACTTCCCACAGAAGACCTAGATTTTTATTTTTTATTCAAATGATGGAAATTTAGAATAAAATTTGCATTTATTCAAATATGCATTTCCATAAGGTCTGCATAAAAGCATAGACCAAAGCACACCATAATCCGATGTAGTAATAAAAAGTTGTCTTAGAGTATCCTCTTTAGACTCTTAAAAAAACAAAAGCTCAAATAGGATATGTAACTTGATACTTTTACAATAGCGAGGAGATTTATGCTCATCTCACAACTCTCCCTCTGAGGCACCCAGGTGACCTAAAAGCATACTTTTAAAAGCATGGATGGAAGTGGAGAGCACTAAGCTAGGTGAAAGACGCCAGGCGGTGAAAGACAGATACCATATGATCTCACCTATAAGTGGAACCTAATCAACAAAACAAACAAGTAAGCAAAATATAATCAGAGACACTGAAATAAAGAACAAATTGACAGTCCAGGGGGGAGGGGGATAATGGGAAAAGAAGGGGAAGGGTCCTCCAGGAACATGTATAAAGGACCCATGGATGAAGCCAAAGGGGAGTCGGATTGAGGGTGGGAAGGGCAGGGGGAAATGGTGGCAGGGACATGGAGACAACTGTACTTGAACAACAATTAAAAAAAAATGAGTAGGAGATGCTATGACAAGGACACAGAGGCACTGCACAGACACACACACAGAGACACACATACAGAATAAGCTCATATATATGAGCTTCCAAAACTTTCTTGGTATTTAATCAGTCTCTAGTCTGTACATGAACTAATTTGTTGTCTAGAAATTCCATTTATCTATGCTTACTACTAATTAAGATTAAGACAATAAAAATCAATATAGTTTAAAATTCAAAAATCTTAGAAAAACTAATTAAAATAACTATGTTTTCACATTTTGAGGTATAAATGACATACAACATTATATTTGCTTGAGTGAACAACATGATTCTACATTTGTAAATATTGTGAATGACCACCACAATAACTCTGGTTAACATGCATAAAATATATAAATATATAAATATATTCAATATATAAATAGTTCCTTCAGATTCTCTAATCTTATAGTAGAGAGTTTATTCCCACTATAACAAAAGCTAACATTGTGCTTATTATTTATTACTTATCTATCTTTCTTCACATAGATTGAGCTAATTTTAACATTAACATTCCTGACACAGAAAAATATGTTTGACATCCCATGCCATCTTTCATCATCAGATTTTATTCTAAATTACTATTCAATAATGAACTTATTATAAAGTAACATTTTATAAACAGTCCATGACATATACAGAGGCTGAATTCCATTGAGTTTGTTTTGGTACTTGATTCAGGATAAGTTAGTTTAAGATACTTTGGCACAAACTAAGAGTTGTTAAAACATTCTGCATTACTTGGTCCCTAACACATTTTTATTATTCCAGCACATTAACATCTGTGGTAAACAATAATTCTGACATAAAGATATATCAATAATGTTGTGATATATGACTGGGGCTACCTTTGAACTACACCACATATGTACCCCCACCCTAGGTTCCTTAGTGTCAACACTAGGGGATCTCCGAAGCCCAAGCAGTGGTGCGATTATGCGGCTGTCAGTCATAACAGTAATTTGCAGACTAAAAGTTATTACCTTGTCAATGGAAGCAAACATTGATTGGCCTGCTCAAGTTTTATAAATCTTGCACTGTTTAATCCAGGTCAGCTTTCAGGTCATGTCAAATGTGGTATTTTCTTATAAATCAGGAGTTGTGTAACTAGGACATAGGAGACTTGTCCTAAATAAAAGGCAAAGTTGAAAATATGCATCCTTTTGCCCATGTCTCCAACTGTTAGCTCTGGTACATGAGATTCCTAGTATGTGCAAAATATAGAATACATAGGGGGCCAGTGAAGGTAGCAGAGGGCCTTAAATTCACCTCGGTTACAGAGTGTCTGGCCTTCGAGCAGCATCAAAGATCTGTTTTCATCTATGTCAGTATCTGATATTCTGTGAAATCAAAATTCTCTCAATTGTTGCTTATTTTCCCTTCAGTTTGAGAGATTTCACCGCTATGTCTTTGATACAGTGGTACAGACTAGGGGCACGGGAGGGTGATGAGGCCTCAGGGCCTGGTCCAAGGTTTTCATTGCCCTGCAGTGCCTTTGTGTAAGTATGCACACGTCTAACTGCCCTGAGCCGAAGCAGTGCATCCTGACATGTTTCACATCCTCCCTCCCCTCAAAATGCAGCTACTTTAGTTATATGGTAAAAAATAATTTATTGTGAAATACCACACCTCAGCAGAAGAATGTACACATCAGATTAAAACATTTAATCTCATTGTGAGACTACCCCTTGGTACACTTCTAACCAGCATGATCGTACTTCTGATTCACATGCATTTAGTAGAGAAGAAAACAAAATATTTCTCTATTAATATAAAGGTGAACATGCTATATTATAAAAATGAACATGACATAATATTTTAACCTTTTTGGAATTTTCTTTCAACTTTCATATGTCTATTACTCACACCTAGAGTAGCATTGGTCATGCACATTTACTAAGATACAGAAATGGAAGAAGGGGTGGTGCATTTGCTAGAATTAGATTCAGTAGATTCACCTGTAAGTCTCAGAAAATTGTTTTTTAAAAAAATGTCTCAAACAAGACAGAGAGTTTCTCTGTCACAGAAATGAAGTATAGAGGTCACTGGTCCTGAGTTAGAAATCTCAACTGCTTAAGAAAGGATTTCTTAGGCAGCTACGTAGTCACTTAGACCTTACTGGTGAAAATTTAGTCACATGGCACTTATAATGGCAAGGGAACCCTGGAAATGTTATATTTATTCTGGGCAGCAAAACAAAGACTTCTGAAAAAAATACTTAAAATAGTTTAAAGAACAAAAAAGGAGATAAAGTCAAATCTGGAGCTCAATTTTGAGAGAAGAACAGAAAAATTAAAACAAAAAGTAAACTAAAAAAATGATACTTCATTGATCAAATAAATATATTTGATTGCCTATTAGACACAGTATATTCTAGGCACTGGGATTTATAAGTGAAAACGCACATGTACACACACAATCTCTGCCATTGTGTGGCTTATGACATTTTAGTGGTTGAAGACAGGTTTTTTTTATTTCTTTTGTTTTGTTATACTGCCATAGGTAGACTGATTTTGCTAAAATTGAGTAATCGTCTTGACTTTCGTTTGAGAAGCCGCTCTGTACCTAAGATTCCACGTAGCTTTGTAGTGATAAAGCATCATGTGTTTGCTGTCCTACACCTCCAGACGTATAGCATTTAATTCCACATTTCCCTTTTGTTAATGGTAGCACCCTCTTTCTGTTTCTCACCTTATGCACCTATGTTTCTAATTTGCAGAGAAGCAAGATACCAATTATTGTATCCACAAGCTGGCCTATACACTCTTTCATGTTTAAAAACCAAAAACAAACAACATCAAAAATCTCCAAGAAATTCAGAATTTTAATTTCCCAATTCTCCTCCTTTCTTTTACAAATGTGGGATATTTGCAGCATGCCATACCCTCTCTCACAATCCAATCCTACATTAGATCCTGGGTTTTACTGAGATGAATTTATTTGTTTAATTTCAGTGTATGAGAAAATTTTCTCTTTTATGTGTTTATTCAATTTCCAGAATATATATTAAACACCAATATGACATATTTTCCCCTCAGTGAATCCTTTGGAAATCAAGTGTTACCGAGCACTTTAACTACACTTAAAATAACTGACATAACTCAAGAAAGCCAGCTTTATTGAATTGTAAAGACTAAACACAATGGTGTTTTGAAGAGTTAAATAACCTACTACATAGCAGAGGTTGAAGTGTTTTAAGATGTTATACGTCTTTATTTGTATCACTTGTTTAAGGCATGTGAATTAAAGCATGGTCCAGCTGATATTCTTTGATAGGAAATTCTTGTGTCAAAATAATTAGTAAGGATGGCTTTATCAGAATAGAAAAAAGAAAAAAAAGGATGCATTTTCTACAAAGTAATATAGCTTTTCAAGAGCTAGTAGGATAATTACATATGTGTGTATTTGTGTGTGTATCTGCATGTGTATATATATACATACGTACTGTATATATATATGTATCGTTTATATATAAAATTTGTGAATATAGGTGGAAGAAATAATAGAATTAGATTTCTATCAATTAACTTACAGACAAATCCATTATATATTAAGTTGTTAATACATTGTTAAGTTTAGACTTGTTTATAAAGCATTAACATATATAAAAAACAAAAATTCAAAACCCATATGTATGTATATGCATGTAAATGTATATGTGTGTAAATAAGAGGAATTTGGTAAAAGTATGAAATAATGGACACCAAGTGTCCTAATATTCATTAACATTTAAGAGCACATTATGAAAAATTTTTAAATGCTGTTACTTATAAGTTGCATTCTTTCTTCTTTGATACCTTGTCAGAGAAAGAAAAAAAATGTAACATTTTCGATTAGCATGTGACTGCTTTTTATTTGCAGAAAATGATAGAAAATCATTTAGAGGCATAACTGCTTAGACTCTGGTATATATTGGGATTAAATATAGTTGAAATATATTCTCTCAGATTTTCAATGCAACAAAATATTTTGTACTATTGGGTAGTCCTTATCTTTTTCAATTTTTGCTTTTGGTACTTGGTAATATTTTTTGAGAAATATTAATTTGTATAAAATTTTATTTTATAAAATAAGTCACCCATTAACCATAAATAATATTATGCCATGCATTTTAAATTCAATTTCAGAATTTCAGTTGGCTGTGACTGCCAAGATCATACTACAATCAGGCTTGTTTCTGAGTTAGTGATGTGGCTTCTTAGTTATAACATTCAACATGAAGACATGATCCCCCAAATACTCAGAGAGTTATTGGTCTTCACCAAGTTTTAAATTGCTACTTCAATTAGAGCAGAAAAAGCTTACTTTCTGCCAGCTATGTTAATATGTGCCTATGAGAAATTCTATTAACTGGCTTCATATTTTAAACATATTACCATGATGGCTTGTAGACTCCTGCCAGGCATCTGCCCAGCTGGCCCAGGCCTTAATGAAACACTGTTCGCAACTGCAGTACTCAGTGGGTAGACAGCTTGGGGTTGCGTACACACACACACACACTTCCTCCACGGTGTTTCCTCTCTGCAGTTCAGCATCTGTGGGACATCTCAGTATCCAGCTTTGATTTTGATTTTTCCATCTCACTCTTGAGTCTGTGTGCATAAATAATCTCATTTCCACTAAATTCTGCATTAAGGTCTGCATATCTTTCAAACAAGATATGCATGAAAATGGCCTGTAGGCATTTCAATTTACTTCACGACATTCCATTGAAAGCTGTATTTATCCACAGTCTACCCTCATTTCAACAAGCTCCCCTCTCAGCAATATTAAGATATCGTTGACATAAAACATTGTTGTTTAAAATGTATAAGCTGATGATTTGATATAACACATACATATGATCAATATCACCATTCTGTGGGTGTGTGGTGAGGGCTTTTAATATTTACTTTTTCAGCAACTTTTAAAGGGTTGTTAACTATAGACGCCATGCCCTACATCAGATGCCTAGGACTTACTCATAACTGGACCTTTGCACCCTTAGACCACCTTCACCTTTCCAACCCCCCATCTTCTCTCTGTAACATCACGTGGTATTTGTCTTTTTCTGCCTGACTTATTTCAAGTTTTTAATGTGGTTTAGCATTTCATTTTGAAAGAATCATAGTGTTTTGTGCTAGTCTCATTCTATGGATAGTGTAGCAATCAGCTAGAAATGCCTGGGGGTAAGTTCCTGGTCCTGAGGGAGCCCCCTCAGATTTTCAATGTAAGAAAATATTTTGTACTACTGGGTAGTTCCTCCTCTTTTTCAATTTTTCCTTTCTGAACTTGGCGATCTTTTTGAGGAATATCAATTTGTATAAAATTTTGTTTATAAAATAAATGACCCATTAAACATAAGCAATATTACGCCATCCATTTTAAATTCAATTTCAGATATCACCGTTTTCAGAACCAATGCTGTGGCTGCACTGGCCCTTGTAGTTCTTATACGACTGCAAGACGCACCTAAGCAACAACCATAGGAGATTCGTAGAGGGAAAAAAGTTTATTACTCACATGTCCCCGAGGATTCATAGGACGGTAAAGGCAACACGGTGAGGGTGGTAAGGTTGCAGGTAGAGCTCGAATGAGCAGGCTCAGGGTTCCGCTTTTATTGGGGTGGAGGATGGGGGCAAAGGCTTGCCTGGGCTCACTTATTATTGGTGAATTTAAAACGTAAGAGTGGGAAGTAAAGCCCTGGAATTAAATCAGGAAGGGAAAAAACAAAGGATACGTAAGTGGTAAGTATTCTAAGTCAACCAGAGATCTCTGAAACAAAGGAAACCTCAGGAGTGGAGCACCCCTGTCTATTTACGTAGTCCCGGGGCTGGCATTGTGTTACTTCCAGTTATTCGTATTACAGAACCCAAAGCGTCCTTCCTCTTCAGCTAGCAGAGCACTGAATACCGAGAAGTGCGGTGGGGGAAATATTGGCTCTTTTATTACGAGTAGCGCCACCCAGGAGAACGCGGATCCTCCAAAGCCCAAACTCGGAATGGCGTATAGGTTACAGATTTATGTAGGGCAAAATCACAAGGTACTAAGGGTTGTGCTAGGAGTTGATTGGCTGCATGGTGAGGTAAGGGTGATGAATCTTTTCTTCATGTCGGGAAAACTGCCCTGAGGTCTTTTCTGGTGTCTTTCTGTCTGGTTTCATAAGAAGGTAGCCAGGGGGTCATTCCACCTTAGGGCTCAGGAACTGAAACATAACTTAAGTACATGTTACCTTTAGACTGCCAGGGGTGGGGCCCTGTGCCAATCAGTAAGGTTCAGGATACTGTCTCTCCTGCTGCATGGGGCAGGATGGGGTGGGGGCGTTGCTGATTGTTGGTGGGTCCTGCTAGATTTCTGAGGGGTTAGAGAAAGTGGTGATTTCTAAAGCTAGGACTGAAAACTAAATTTAATCAAAGTCATAGGACCCTTGATTCAGTAGTCTCTGAAAAGCCTAATGTCGGGCACTTGCATTACAATAAAAAACGCTGTGTCATGTTCTTAAACTGCAGGTACATTCACAGATAATTAGTTACAGGGAGTCCTCACTTACAGTCCTGGGTGTGTTCTATGACTTTAAGCTAAATGATATGTAACAAAACCAATTTTACTATAGGCTCATTGATATAAAAACAAGAGTTAAATTCTTACGGTATTTCACTAAAGTTATAACCTATAACCAAATGGAGTTGAATGAAAGATTATTCAAGGATCTGCTATACAAAGGTAACACAGAGAGACTCAGGTACTCTTCACCCAGTTTGTCCTAATGGATGCCAGTTACATAATCATAGAATAAAATCAAAATCAGGAATCTGTCATTGTTACAAAGTGCGTGTACAGTTTTATGCCATGCTGACCCAAGTGTAAATTTGTGTAATCAGCAATTCAGTCATAAAACTGAACTATTTCACCATCACAAATCTCTCCCTTACGCTCCCCTTTATAGGTACACCCATCACCCTTTCCCATCCTATTCCTAACACATGGAAATCACTAAAATATTTTCCATGTCTATAATTTTGTCATTTCAAAAATGTTATGTAAATTGAACCACATAATATACAACATTTTAGGTTCTTTTTTTTTTTTAACTCAGCATAATGCCCTGGGGACATATCCAAGTTGTGTTTATCAATAGCTCAGTCCTTTTTATTACTGAGTAATATTTCGTGGCATGGAGATATTACAGTTTGTTTAACCATTCACCTATAAAGGGATATTTTAGTTGTTTCCAGGTTTTAGTTATTTGCTGCAATTAATATTCATATGCAGATTTTTGTGTTGATATAAGTTTTCATTTCTCTGAGATAATGTCCAGAAGTTCAGTTTCTGGGTCATATAGTAAATATATGTTTATTCTTTATTTTTTTAAAGATATTACCACAACATTTTCCAGAGTGGAGATAACATTTTACCTTCACACCAGCGGTATATGAATGATCCAGTTTCGCCATATCTTAACAAGCAATTCATTCTGTCACTTAAATAAACTGTTAGCTGTTCTACTAGATATCTAATGATATTATAAACATGATTTCCATTTCCCTTGGACTACTTATGTTGAATGCATTTCATGTGCTTATTGCTTTTTTGTGTCTTCTATAGTGTAATGTCTCTTCATGTCTTTTGTCCACTTTCTACTTGGATTGTTTGTTTTTAACAGGTGAGTTTTGAGATTATTTATATATTCTAGATATGATTCCTTATCAGATATGTAGTGTGCAAATATTTCCCCCAGTATATAGCCTGTCTTTTCATCTTATAAATAGAGTCTTTAAATTTTGATGAAGTCCAAGTTATATACATATTTTTTTCTTTTATGGATCATGCTCTTTGTGTCAAGTCTAAAAACTCTTTGTCTACTGCTTGGTCCTGAAGAACTTCTGCTTTCTTCTAAAAGCTTTAAAGTTTTACATTAAGTATGTGCTCTATCTTGAGCTGATTAGTGTAAAAGAGGTAAGGGTTTAGGAGAACATTCAATTTCTTTTGCTTACAAATCTCCAATTATCCTAATACCATTTGCTTTAAAAGGCTAATTTTGAATTACGATTACACCTTCTGAAAAATATCATCTAGCCATTCTTCTGTGGTGTGAGGCTATTTCTGGTTTCTCTATTCTCTTCCATTGATCTTTGTACTCACAGTCTTGACTACTGTAGCTGTATCACATACCCTGAAATCAGATACATACTATATTATTTTTCTTTTCAAAAACATTTTTTTTTAATTTTAGAAAAATGTTGTCTCTAAATACAAAAATACTGCTGAGATTTTTTAGGAAGTGGTGAGTGAGAAAGTGCAGACTCCTCGTGGTCTCTACTTAGACTGCGGAAGAGTGGGGGCATATTCTAGGCAGTGGGATTCAAGTCCCTCTTCCCTGCTAGTCCTTGTCCGAAAACGCTGTGTGAAGAGTAGGAGATTGGGTCATCTCATTAACACCTGACAAAGGTGGATAACTAAACTCTCTATTTTATCTTTACCACCAAATCCAAAGGTGAAGACATAGTTTTTTTGTGGTGTTTGATTGGCACAGCGCAGTTGTCTGAATGTTTTCCATCGTGCTAAGCTCCTTCCCTGGTCCTTTGGCTAGAGAGAACAGGTTTATAAGATTTTGTCACAAAGCTTCTTATTTTTCAACTGGACTCATTGGTGTGTTGGGGTTGCCTGCTCCTTCAGCCACATGTTGGATATACGAGGCAGAAGGGTGACCCAGCACTGTGTTGTTCCTTGGGTCCCCATTGTCTTTCTTCTTCCCATCGTTCAGAATCTTCTTATGGTTGTTTTATATATGATGTTCCAAGGTTGTAGTTGTACATAACAGTATGATTAAGGAACAGTGTATCTATTCCAATTTACTGGAATACACTCTCATAAGTTTATAATTTAATATTTTTACATGCTCTATATTGTGTTATGCAAGGAAAATGTAGACATCATGGATATTATTTTCCACTTGAGAAGGAACAAACCTAGTCAGATTATTTCTAAATGACATAAGTGGGAAAAAATAGATATGTAACCCCATGCGCAGGAGAGCTCAGAGGAATATTACACAATTAAAATTAGAAGTTCAGAGACTAATTCTTATATGACATGGTGCCTGAAGTTAGTCTTAAAATATAAGCAAAATACACCCGATGAAAAAAAAATACTCACAAAAAAAATCCAACCAAAAGGATACTTACATGAAAAACCATAATTTGGCATAATTTATATATTAAAAAGGCTATTTTAGGATATGAGGATGAAAAAATAGGTAGAGACTAAGCCTTAAACATCTTAGAATTCTGTCATAAAGAACATAAATAATGTTTTTCTTTTTTTTGGTATATTTTATTGAGTATGCTAGTACAGTTGTCCCATTTCCCCCCCTATATCTGCTAAGTAAAATAAGCCAGGTGGCGAAAGACACATACC